>VZSC01012396.1:3653-44574 GCA_013398225.1 Steatornis caripensis | reverse complement strand
CCCCCCCCCCCCCCCCCCCCCTTTCCTCCCCGTCTGCCTAATTTAATTCGCCCCCCACCCCATCCCTTGGCCCTCCGGGTCGCCTCCCCGCCGCCCCGCTGCCAGCCCACATCAAACGCCGGCTCCGGGGGCCATTAGCAACTTAAAGCACCCATCGTACCTGCGGCACAAAGCGGGGCTGGGTGTTTTGGTGGTGGGTTTTGTGTGTGTGTGTGTGTTGGTTTTGCTCCAGGCTCTAGGAGAAAGCACCGCTGTCTCTCACCNGGAGGAAAATTGCATCGCTGGTGGTGTTTTGGTTTTGGCTGGAAGGCTGTGCCCACGCGAGTCCGCTCCGGCCGTCGCTCGCTGCAGGGGAAAGCGGAGCCTGGGGTTTTTCACTCGCTCCCCACCGCTCTGGATTGTGGCCGGGGAGCCGGCTGGGGTTTGGGGGGGTCGGGCACGAGATGTACCAGAGTTTAGCCATGGCAGCTAACCCCGGCCCTCCGGCGTACGAGGGGGCAGGTGGCTTCATGCACAGCGCGGCCGCAGCGTCCCCCGTCTATGTGCCCACCACGAGGGTCACCTCCATGATCCCCAGCCTGCCTTACCTCCAGAGCAGCGGCTCTTCCCAGCAAGGCAGCCCTGTCTCCAGCCACTCCATCTGGACTCAACCCGGAGCCGAAAGCGCCGCTTACAACCCCGGATCTTCTCACCCTCCCGTGTCACCTCGGTTCTCCTTCTCCACCAGCACCCCTATCCCTGCTACCTCTTCCCGGGAAGCCGCGGCGGCTTACAGCAGCTCCTTGAACCTTTCTGCTAACGGGAGGGAGCAGTACAGCAGGGGTTTTGGCAGCTCCTATTCCAGCCCTTACCCGGCTTATATGAGCCCCGAAATGGCCACGACTTGGACTTCTTCACCCTTCGACAGCCCCATGCTGCACAATCTGCAGAGCCGAGGGACGCCCGCAGCCGCCCGGCACGCCAACATAGGTGAGCGCAGCCAGGGTTGGGATGGGAGAGGGAGGGTTTCACCCTGCCACCCCCCCCCCACACACAAACTTTTGTGCACGCACCCCTCTTCGGGTAGGGTGAGGAGGCATGAAGGGCAGGAGGGAGAATTCCGGCATATTTGGGATGGCGCTGCCGGAGCCGCCTCTCTGGCTGCAAAATATGGGGGTCCCTGGGGTGCTGTGGTTGCCCCCCTGCACGCGTAGTTTCTCAGCAAAACCACCATTCTAAAATATCCTCAAGGACCACAATTTCAAAAAAATAAATATAATTCAGGGTAGGCCTGGAGAGGCAAGGAATGACGTGCTGAGCTCCTGTGCAAGGGCCTGCCGGCTCCACAAATCACTCCATGGGGATTTAGGGGCTGCGATGGGGATGACTGTGGTGTGCAGGACCACGATGCTCCGTGGGAGTGGGGGGACCCCTTTCCCCAGCTTGTTTTAGGTGTAAAATAAGGAAAATTG
This sequence comes from Steatornis caripensis, assembly GCA_013398225.1. Classification (NCBI taxonomy): domain Eukaryota; kingdom Metazoa; phylum Chordata; class Aves; order Caprimulgiformes; family Steatornithidae; genus Steatornis; species Steatornis caripensis. The sequence continues at coordinate 43,123 of VZSC01012396.1, read as the reverse complement.
TTTGGAAAATGGCGAAATCAAAGTTTGGCCCGTGAATCCCACGTCTTCCCTTCGGGCTGTTTTATGTTACGCGTCTTTTTTTAATTTTTGGAAAGGTGGGTTAGGCTTGAAAAAGGGAAAGCGAAGGGGAATTTGGAGCCAATGGGGGAAGAGATGATGGAGAAGGAGAAAAAGAAACGTGCTCGCATTTATTATCACGCTTTTTGGGGGACTCACAGGCACATCTGAACGACCCCGCCCTGTATTTCAGGGGCTCACTGCCCCCAAAAATCTCAGCCCTGATCGCTTGGGCCGATGTTGTCTCGGAGCCTTTCATTTCATTAAGCGCCCCTGGATCCTACTACCAGAAACACCCAAATGGCTTAAAATATCAGGTTTTTATTTTATACGGTGTAAGAGGGAGAAAGGGGGAGAGGAATGCGGGGCAAATCTTTGCATCACGGTTTCAAAACTCCTTTTTTCCTCCCCACCTTCTCCCCACGAAGGTATTTCTGTTGGCTTTGGGGACGGGGTTAACAAAGAAAATTACTCCAATTTGTCTGCAGAAACGTTTTGAGATTGCGTTCTTCAACCTGATTTTTGGAGGGTAATTTTTCCATCGTGTCCAGCGCGATTTGCTTTATCTTTAGCATTATTTTAAGACGTTACGGAAAGGAAAGTAAGTTGTGCGTCGGCGAAGCGTTGGCCTTGCCTTCTGCTTTTCTGTAGGCTTTATGAAATTTCTTAAAATGGGGAACATACTATCTTTCAGGGTAATGTTTTGGCCAACCAGGCAATGTTTTTGGGAAGCCAGGAGAAAGCAGAAAGTATAGGAAAAAAGCAGGATGAATAGAATGATCAAATAATAATTGAGCATTATCAACAAGGACATACGCGCCTTCATATTTGACTGCTGTGCCATCTCTTCCTTGGAAAAAATATATCACCTTTTCGCAGTGAAATATAACTTAAAAATTACTTAAAACGAAAATAATTGGAACGAAGAATTGCAGTTGCAGAAATACCCGGCAGATTTTAAGGTCCCAGAGATGGAGCGTAGTGATTTTGGGGTTTCAAGCCCTGCGTTAAGCAGCGGTTTGCGTTGCAGGTCTCGCAGCCTGCCTTTTGGTGGCAAAAAGTGCTTTTTATCGCGACTCTTTAAATAGCACCGGGAAGACAGGACGTGTTGAGCCAGTCCAGAAAGCGTTAGCGGTCGCTAACGAAGGAGGAAGGAGCCAGGACCCCCTTCCATTGCCGGGTCCTGATTCGGCTGCCGGCTTCATGGTGTCGCCTCCTGCATCGCTGAAACTGGGGGATTTATTAGCGTGGGTCGAATTATGCCTCTGCCTTGAACGTGGAAACAGCATTTGGTTTTAGATTTAAAAAAACACTCGGTTTATGGTAAAAAACCCCCCAAACATCACCTCAAAAAAAAAAAAAACCTGCCTGAAAGCTGGCGACTTTTAAATCCAGGATTAAAACGGTGGTGAGGATTTTTTGCAAGGCAGCTCCCCCGGCAAGCAGTTTAAGGTCCAGACCTGCCCGTCTCCCTCTTCTCCGCGAGTCGGGATGCAGCCGCTGCGCTGCCGGGCTGTTCCCAGCCGGGCCCCTTCGCAATGCCGGGGCGATGCTTTGCACAGGCGGTGGGTATCGAGGGGGTTGTATGAAGCATCTCAAGGCTGGCTGGTCACTTCTGAGCGGGGAGAAGGGTTGGGTTTTTTTACAAGCAAGGGCGAAAAGCCCTGATGGGCTGAAAAACTGAAGGCACTGAGAGATTTAGTGGAGGGGAAACACTGTCGTGGGCCGTACCCGTCACAGACGCACTTTAATAACACATCTGAGCCTGGCTCAGCATCCGAGCAGTCCCTGGCACGGCAGAGCCCGGTCTCCTTCCTTTGCCTTTCCTTAGGGCTAAAGATATTTTTATTCTCTGCACAACGAGGAGTCTCAGGGCCAAAACACAATCCTTCGCGCAATCTATACTATATCAAGTGATTCTGAGATTGAGAACGGCCACCTTTGGATAGTGCTAACTGCAGAGCACCCCTGCCATCATTAGAATATTAATTATTATCATTTTTTTAATGACGAAGATCAAGCCTATGCAGGTGTAGCCGGATATGCGGACACAGATATGCAGTCTATGCAGTCGGGCATGGCGTTTTTTCTCCGCTGTAAAGCAGTGCACTGGGAAAAGAGTTCTAGTGAAACTGTATACAAAGTTGGCAGAAAACGGAAAAAGCAGTAAGATCTTTATTTGTGCTAAACCAAATTGAGATCTTACTGCTTTTTTTCTAATAAGGGGAATGTTGGCCGGGGTTAAAACGTGCCAATGCAGCTCCGTGGTATAAAGCACTGGGAAGGATGGGTGCATAAATCACATGGGCCTATTTGAGAAACTTTCCCCGGTGTGCGTTCAAAACGCCAAATTTGGGCTTTTCGGGGTAAGTTTGGCGAATGATTTCATTACCCTGAAGGGCAGGATCAGACCCTGCAGTCAAGGCCGTGAACTTGCTCCAGACATTGCCTGGGATGGGGTTACAGTGAATTCCTGACTTAACGAGGCATGAAAAGGACCCGCTGCAAAGTCCTCTTTTCAAGAGACTTCCCTGCCAGAACGAAAAACCACTTGAAATCTGTCTCGAAACTAGCGTGGATGGGCAGCTTGCTCCTTCCTCCTTCCCCAGGCATTGGGGAGCGGGGATCAAGGGCGGCACGGGAGCCCGAGCGCATCCAGCCCGCTGCCGCTTGCTGCCTCCTGGATGATTCCGAGCAGCAGACGGAGGGCCAGATCCTGGTTTGCCGTCTCCACCCCCTACAACTTCGCTTTTTGCCGACAAAGCAGCCGGGGGTTTTCCTTTTGCTGTGGCATCGAGGAAGTCGATGCGGTTGGGAGTAAATCGGGGCGAGGGACTGTGGGCATTCCCGACGGGTGCTTTGCATTTTGCTTTGATTAAGTCGAAGTCAGGGTTCCCCGAACAGGCACCGTTTGAACACAGCAGCAGCACCTGGGAAGATCAAAGCCTGGGGCAGACGTTCGGTTGGAAAAATGTCTTCTCCACTGCTGGTGGGGGAGAGATTGTGAACCAGATCTTAAGCTTTCCCATAGGGATGCTAAGAGATTTGCCCTGTAGCATCCCCGGGGCCGGCATTTCCAGTGGCTGATTGGCATTTGTTACAATCCTCTACCCTACAAGCAGCCCCTGACCTTCCCCACGCACCTAAGGACGAGGTGGCTGCTCCCCGTGGGGCAGCGGGCGACATGGGGAGCCCAGCGTCTCTGCGGTCCCTGCCCTCGGAGGGATGGGGCTGTAGGACGGAGGAACGGGACTGTAGGATGGAGGGACGGCACCATAGGACGTGTCTGCGTTTTGCACGAGACCCTACATCCCCCATTTTGCAAGCAGTTGTGTTTCTCACCTCAGCCCCGCCGGCGGGGAAGGTTGGCCCAGGGCTTTGTTCTGCCCCCCCCCCCCACCCCCCGCGAGTTTCAAGCCGCCTTCTGCTCTTCTGCCTAATTTAATTGTCACCGGCCAGTCTGGGATTTGGGATGAAACCCACCGAATTAGGGGAGGCAAGATAGAGCTCAAGCACGCAACTGCTTTTTACCCTCCGGATCCCCCAACAGTACGTTTTAAATTGCAAACAAAGCAACAACAACAATAAAAATATCCCCATCATGGGCACTGTATGACCATTATTAATAACACAATTCCTTAATTTAAAATTGCACTTTATTACCGAATACAACTGCGTATGTTGCATAGAGCAGCCGTGGTGTAGGATATAAGACAGTAGAAACGCTCACGAGCTTCTGTAAAGCAGTAAAACTCGACGCGGTGGATAGCGGCCCCGAAGCTGAGACTTTATTAAGCCAGGATTCATTATTTTTCTCCTCCGCACACACACCCATGTACGGGTCTTTATCCCTGTAACAATACCAGTGATTTCTTTTTTTATTAAGAAACAGCCTATATTTTGCTCTCTCCGTCTTTATTTCCATCGGTTTTGGGGGAAAGAGGTGAAATTCTTGGAAAGAGATGAGGGTTTATCGGGTGTTTCCCAAAGGAAACTGGACCCGATCCTGCTGCCTCTGTGCTCCCCTTATGCTGAAGAAACTTTGGCTCGGCAGGCAGAGAGGGGCTTCCCGAAGTTGCTTATCCCAAATGCAGCCGGGTATTTTGAATGGGCAAACCGTCTTGCTCTCGATAGCTGTAAAATTAAGGATGCGTTGGGAAAAAAATAAAAAACAAACCAACCCCAACAAAGCACCCAGCAGCAAATAAAATCCCAAATCGGGTGACAAAGCAGCAGCGCGGCAAGATGAGCAAGTTTTTGTGCATGGGGGTGGCGGGATGTGTGCAGGAGCTGTTAACAAACGGTGGAAAAATGCAATTTTAATGAAAACGCAGATAAAACCCCCTTGATAGCGTAGTGCCGAAACCTGGAGAGACCTTGTTTCTCCTCAGCACAGGGCTCTGAGCTGAAAATTTTGCTTCTCGAAGCCCGCAGATCTTTGCACGCGTAGGAAGAAGAGGGTGCGAGTGTATCTCCTTTGGGAGGTTTTGTCCCTAAACTCCCTGCCCCGCTCGCCAACCTAGTGTGTCCTTCCCTCCCTACCATTTCTTTACTGAAAAGGAGGTGCAGAAATTGGGTATTCGGGGATCCCCTCCCGCTCGGCGATGCTCCCGGCGGGCACGAGGCAGAAGAAGGTGGGGGGGATGCAGCTGAACGCCTCGGGTCCTTCGAGGCTTTTGCAACCCTATTACAAAAAGACTTAACGAAGCGTCTGCGTCCCATTTGGGGCTGACCGCTGCCTGCGAAACCAGGGACCTGGGTCGAGAGCTCAGACCGTGGGGCTTAAAGCGGACGGTTTTGCTCGCGCCGGGAGGGCAGAGGCAGAAACACAGATTTTTTTGTGCTGGGACGGCCGCAAAAAGGCCTTTACGGGGATGTGTGATCCCCGAATAACGCGATTACGCTGCCAAAACGCCTCGGTCGTAACGGCAAGGTTGAGCCTTTAAAGGTATGGCTTGCTTTGGGATGGGGGGGGTAGGGGGGTGCGTGTAATTATGCCTGGAGGATTGCAAGAAGGGAGATTGGCAATGACAAATATTCACCTCGTAGATGGATCCCGAATTCACGCTGCTGTCTGGCAGGAAGGTGTAAATACGCCTTTGGTGTGCGAGCGAGAAATGCCGCTCAAATAACCAGGGAAATATGTGAGAACGTGCTCTTACCTCCAAAGTTAACCCAAATTATAAAAGCAAATTTCATGATGAGCTTGGATTGAAGGTTTTTCTTATTTTGGGGGGGAGAATAAAACCTTGTGGGTCCCCTTTGCGGGGCATAAACCTCGCAGCTGGCTATGGTAACGCCCAGCGGTACGGCAAAATATTAAAATCTCTCTGGCCTTTACAAGTCTTCCCCACACCGTCGGTCATGGTGACCGGTCCAAGCTGTAAATACATCTGCAATGACAAATTAAACCCAATTATCTGCCATGCCTGAGCAGTGAGGTCTTTATACACGGGTGCTTCCACGTGCGTGACAGCGCTTGAAAATAATTCGATCATCATTGCCTTCGCACGGGCTGGCACAAGCGGTGTTACGGGCTCTTTTGAAAACTGCCATGTTTCCGCCGCGCCGAGCGACGCCGTTGTCAGGTCTCGTACGGCCGAAACGGTTGTGGGTTTGGTTTTTTTTTTCCCCCCTTACAGTTTTTCAGAAGGTCACTTGCTGCAGCGAGCGCTTGAGTTTGCAGCATCCCCTGTGCTGTCGCACCCTTCTAAGCACTCACGGCCCTCGGTGCTGGTTTCTTTTTGGAGCTGGATTTTCTCGTCCCGAAAAAGCGCAGGCCGGCGGGAGCTGAGTCGGCTAGGAAAGAAGATCTGGGCAGAGATTTTCGAAGCTGGACGTAGATCTGACCCCGCCATCAGCACTGAAACGTTTCAGCTTTCAGGTTTTGGCGAGGTCTGGATTTTAAAACCAAGTTTGGGGCAGGGTCAACTGGAAGCGAAAATCGGTTTTTCTTTTCCAAGAAGCGCCCGGTAATTATTATTTTGCTGGCACGGAGTGTTTTTTTGCTTAATTAGGTGGACACCTAAGTGTAGGGATGCACCCTTTGCTTGCGGGGCAGCCAAGTCGGGTCCTTCCCATCTCTTTCTGCTGTTTTCTCTCTCTTTCTAAGGCCAGTGCTGCTGTTTCACACAGGCAAGGCTTGCAGGATCAGGCCCCCCAGTACACTTCTCCAGTACGGACTGTGAAAAAAACCCAAACCATCCCCAAAAAATCTCCACCTTGCTCAGAGCTGAAACCATCCCTTTGTTTTAAAGCAAAGGCAGGTTTGCCTGGGGCCGGTGCAGAGGCAGGCCCGTGCGAGAAGCTTCCGTAGGGAAGAAACGCAGCCCCCTGCGAATTATTTGCAGGCCCACAGGTTTTTCGTCGAGGTGAAGCCCCAAAAGCCAGTGGCACGTTTCTTTTTCCTTTCTGCATTTTGTTGTTGTTGTTTTTTCCCAATTATTTTTAGTGAGCTGTAAAGTTGGTGAGCCCCTTCCCGGAGCCAGCTGGCCTCAAATGGCTCGCACCAGCCTTGGGAAGGCACTCGGAAACTCATTTTATTTGTGAAAGAGGGGGAAAAAAAAAGCAAAATTCCATGGAAAGTCAAGGAAAAGTAAGTTTGCCACTGGCAGCGGAGCTGGGGTGAGGGCAGCAGGATGAGGGGTGCAGCAGGGCTGTTCTCCCGTCTCCAGCAGGGATTGGTACTGGACGCTGCTGAATCTGGGATAACAAAATCGCTGCCTGGAAATGTTTCCTCCTAATCCCTGGGAATTAGGTCGGTGTCTGCCGGGGGAGCATTTCAGGAGAGGTCCCGCAGTGGGACGCCGCTGCCTGCTCTTGTTCTTCTTCCCAAAGCTCCGCCGTTTTCCTCCGGTCGATGCTTCCAGCCGCAACACGGTGTATTTACGGGGTGCTAAAATGTTAAAACCCGAGCCCAGCAGAAGAGGTTGGGGGCAGAGGTGGAGCAGGGGCGGGGAGAAGGAGACCACGCTGCTCTCTCGGAGCAAGATTTTGCCGGTTCTTGCTTTTTTTTCCCCAGCTCCTGCTTGCACGGTTCTCTCTGGCTGTGCCTATAATATTTAAGCAAGTTCCAGGTTGTCCTCTGGCCTCGGGGGCCGGGGGAGTGGGCTGTCCCCTTTGGCTCTGCAAACATCTCCGGACAGTTTGGGAGATATCTCCCTCTTGTCTGCTTCTCAGCTGCCTGCCTCCGGCTGTTGCCGGCCCTCGGGATTCGGTGCACCTCGTTTTTCCTTCAAGCTCCAGCTTCCGGAATCATGTTATCGGAATCATGTCAGGCTCTGCTTTCGCAGGAAGGGAAGGAGCAGCTTTTCTGGACAAGAGAAAAGCTGGGAAACTCCGATTCCTTCATGCTGAAACTCTAGAAGAGACACAAAAACCCCAAACCTCGTATTTATTATTTAAACTCCTACGAGTTTCCAAGCCGGGCTCTTGCGTTTGCAAGCCAGGGAGCCACCGGTATTTAATATTCAGGGCTTGCAGGGCTAGAGCTGTAAAAAATCAGTGATGCGGTGAGCCCCAGACATCAGGACTCCTCCAAATGACATGTTTGGCCCCAGATGTCTGAGATTGTTTGGGGAAGGGAGTGCTGGCCCCAGGGGCTGGTTGCTCGCGGGACTGGCTGCTGGGAAGGACGCTGAGTTGGGACATGCCTTGGTGATGTGGAGCACGAGAGGGGCAGCTGGCTTGGGGGATGTCTCCTGCTCACTCTCCCCTGGGCTGGGAGGATGCCCTGGATCCCTGGAACAACCGAGGCTTTTCTCCAGGGGCTTCCCGCATTCGGTCCTTCATTGCTTCAACGGGGCAGATCGTTGATGCTGTGATTTACCACTTTGGATGTGAAGATGTGGCCTCGAGGGTTTTCCTAGGTCCCAGCACAAGCAGGACCACAAGCAGCAGGGTGAAATCCCCTTGGTACCCCCTTCCCTTTGCCCCCGGCTGGGGAAGGGTCTCCCCTTGGCAGGGTTAGCTGCCTGCCCGCTGCCTCCCCTCCCCAACCATTTCTATTCCTAAACCAACATCCCAGTCAGACTCTGTCACCTCCCTTCACGCGAAATCAATAACAACGGGTGAGCAGGTTAATTATAATCACAGAATAAACGCCGCGGTCTCAAAGTTCACTCAACTTCAGCTGCGTTTCAAAACGAGCGGACGACGCCAAGAAACTTTCATTGATTCCTCCCGGGCAGGTGTGGGAGTTTGAACCTGTCCCCAAGCTGATCTTGATTCAAGACCTACACAATTTTCTTCCTTATCTCGACTTTCGCCTATCTTATAATGCCTGTTATTTTAGATAAAAAGTCCAATCAATTGAGTTAGAAAAACTGCAAGTTATATGTTGCCCTGATAAGTTCGGTACCTGCCGTTTTATTGGCCTGGGCTGCAGTTTCTGTGCGAACTGACCTTTGCAGATGCTTTATCAGCAGCCGGGAGAATCGCTCCGTCCTCCCGCCCTGCTCGGGGGCTGAGTTGACTTAGCGTTCAGAATAACTAATAAAAGAGGAAAAGAGAAGGGCCAGGGGTTAGACAAACTGACCGTCCCCTATAACGTGATGAACCGTAGTAAACACCTTTTTGTTTGTCCCTGGCCGGAGTCCCGTAGGGAGGCCAGGATCTGGCCTAACTTATTTTGGTGTAACTCCTCGGAGTGGTATTTGTCAGCGCAACACCTCTGAATCGGAGTCGGAACCTGTGTCTAAGTTACTGAGCGAAAGAAAACTGGGGTGAGGGGTTGAATATGCACATGATAATATTTGTTAGTGCCGTCATGTTCAGAGCTTAGACATGTGGAGCAGTATATACCCTATGTATTTCCTACATTCCTAAACACGGTATATATATGTTTTTATATATATAAAGTGTTGGGGGGGTTATATGTGTGTGTGCATGTTATATTTATGTACGTATATACAAATATATATATACACACATGGTTGTATACAGCTAGATTCTATACAGCTATAGACTAATAATGCTAACAGCAAAAGCAGAGAGAATTGGTAACTCCTAGCTTGCTAAAATGGCATTCTTAAGGACACAGTATATGTACATATACACGAATATATAAGTTTATATACATGTAGGTGTGTATACATACATGCAAGCACATATGTATATCATACACGCACATATTATAATAATACAATTAATCGTATTCCTACAAGCAGGATTTTGCCCATTTGACTTGGGTAAATGTCTGTGCCTCTGATCTGAACCAGTCTGGAAAACAAAACAAAACAAAACAAAACTAAGCAAACCTTGATTGTCTGGAGTTGCAGGATTGCAGAAATGCAGGTTGCAAGGTCTCTTGTCCAGCCTCCTGCTTGAAGGAGGACAATCACTAGCAGTAGCTGAGGTCAGCTGTGGATTTGCCTGGATGAGGCTTGGAAATGCCCAGGGATGGAAATTCCCCCACCTCTCTGGGTACTCAATCCACCTCCTAAGGAAAACACGTTTCCTACGGCTCAGCCTGTGGTTTGTGCTGCATCCCCTTGCGCCTTGTCCTGCTATTGAGAAGAGTTTGGCTCTGTTGTCTGCAAACATCTGCTTAGCTTCTCCCTGATGTCTTTGTAACAATCCCAAACAGAACCAGTTTCCCTGGGCCCAGAGCTGGTCCTGGCTTTCGTCCACCTGGGTGCTGGTAGTCACCTCTACAGGCAGAAAGATGGTCGCCGTCAGACAGACAGATGCTGCACTAGGACATACAACCACAAACCATCGGGTTCCCGTGGTTTAAGGAGTTTCAGCTCATCAGCTGCTCTATAGGAGCCCGAGCGGGCCAAGAGCACGTGAAGGCTGTGTCATGCTTGATGATGAACTAGTGCCAGATGCCAGCCATGGGAACCCAACTGGCCACGCTCTTCAGTTGTTAGCAGGGTCTGAGCCCAGACCATCTCAGACTGACTGAGGCACCTCCTGGTGCAGGTCCTGGGAAGCAGTTTGGATGTGACCACTGTAGATTAGAGTCTGAGAGCATCTGAACGTGGCCAGACCCCTCTTGCTGGGCTTCGGGTCAGGGTTCAGCAGTTACCCAGTAACTGGCCCTGGTTCACCAGTTACCCAGGAGCCATAAGGCCAGTTCTCACGGCTCAGCCAGTAGGTTGGCATGCCTCCACGGCACACCTGTGTGTGGTCCCCTGTGGGCACACCAGACACAGCTGTACATGTTGGAGATGATCCATTGCCCGTGCCCAACTCAGAAACAACTGCCCAGGTGGGATCATGGCACTGCAAATTGCAAGCTTTTCTGATCCTCTACATGTTTTTCCCCATTGTCCCTTCCCCTGTGGTCATCAAAGAAGAGCCTCTGGTAGGGGACATCCACTTGGAGATCGTCCATGTTTCAAGGAGGATAATGCTGTAGATGTTTTTCCTTTGTCAAAATACAGAAAGACCCTTTCCAGGTGCCTCCTGCCAAGCAGACCCCAGGCTGTGGATGGCTCCATCCTGGCCATTCCCTGGGCTCTCCATGCTAATCTAAGATTTGTTAAAAAATATTTGGACAGTTGATAAGCAGAGGAATCTCCTGTTTATCAGAAGAGCCTCAGATATTTACAAGTGTAAAAATTGTAAGTAGAAGTAAGAAAGGGGAGGTCACCTTGGTGGGTGGGATCAGGCGTGCACCCCAGCAAAAGAAAGCAGACCTTGGAGTTCACTCGTGCACAACTTGACAGCCAGCAGAAGTTGCTGTCGAACACCAGGTTGCTGTCAAAGGGGTGGCGAGCAAGTGTTCTGACCAAAAGCACCCTCCATCCTTGGGGTGTTTGCATGCCTGTCTCCTGTATAGCAGACTGCGTACCTTTTGGATGTGGGACATGGTACTTCAGTATGTGGGTCGACAGTCTCTCCAGTCAGCTTTGCTACAACCATTGGGCTTGATGGTTTGAGGTCTGGTGGTTCTGGTGTGCTGCAGAGCTGTCAGTGCTTTTCCAATCAACCAGGCTGGCCAGTCCCCCAGCACCATCTCCTGCCTCTTCCCAAAAAAGGCAGTTTGTCTGAATCTGCTTTAGAGGAATCCAGTCTGTTTCCACCCATCCTTCTCCATCCACTGCTTGTCTCCACATCTATGACTGTGGCCTTTGAAAGTTGTCCTGTGGCTCTCCTCTAGCGAGCCAGGGAAGAGCCTTGGCTCCTTCTCACAGGGAAGAACAACGTCGCAAGGAGACGAAAAGCCTTGCGCAAGTGAAGCCTATTGCAGAGCCAAGGCTGAACTCACATCCAGGCCCAGGATTTGACCAGCCTTCCCATCGTGTCCCTGTTTGCACATGATCTCAGCTGGTCCCTTGGCCGCTTCTACCTCCACCGTCCTTCAAACTGTGGAAAACATATCCACGAAGGAAAGGAGTATTCTTTGCTGTTGGCAATGGTGTGTGCCATAGACCTTGGCTTGCTGCAGGCAGAGGAGGGAGCTTTGCAGGGGAGGGACGCAATGTTCCCTTTGCCTTGACGTGAAACACTTGGCCTGGGAAGGGTTGCACGGGAATAGGCTCGCTGTGGTGTTTCACGAAACAAGGAAGAAACAGATTTCTTTACCTTTTCGAAAGAGGCATGTGGCTCAGCCAGACTGTAAGTTTGATGTTTCCTAAGCAGTAAGTAGGGTGTTTAGGTTTGCAGGGGGAAAGCTGCGTGGTCTAGGCAGCCAACTGATTAACCAACCATTTTCTCCACCGTAGACTTCTCAGATAAACCCCAAAACATTCTGGGACAGCATCCAGCCATTTCTTCGAAGCTGCTCAAGGATGCATTTTGCTTGAAATTGTGTTTCTGGTTAACAGCGGGGAATTAAAACCCTTCTCCATTTCCTGCAGATCAACAATCAGACAGGTGATGTTCTCTGTTAATCCAGAGCCGAGGAGAGCAGGGAGCCACATTCCCACCAGCAACCAACCTAGTGATGGGCACTACTCACGCAGGCAATGTCCTGCCTTCCCCATGTGCCTAGGTCCCGTTAGTCTCTAACATAGTGGGGCCCTGAATTAATGTCCCCCAAATTCTGTCAGAGAGGAAACAGGCAGAGAAGAGAGAGGGGGGAAAAAAGCCACTGGGCAGAGCCTGGTTTTACAGAAGTGTTCTCAGTTCTGGTAGCTGAAGGGTAAAATTATGCACATGGACTTTCTGATCCCAGTCTATGTGACAAGCTCATGATGTCCCCATCAAAAAAGGAAAAGCTCACCGACATTTTTCTTTTGGCTACAGATCTTTGCCAGGCAAAAATTCAGGTGCTTTTCTTTACAGTCACTCCCTGCCCCTTCTACCTTTGTCCCTCCTTGGTTTTTGCTGCTGCCTTCCTTTCCAGTTCAGCCCCTCTCTGCCACGGTACTGGACCAACCAGTGTTTTTACCTGCTCTGATCTGAGAAGAAACTTTTCGATGAGTTTTTAGCCTTGAAGCTTCAGCTTCCGGAGTTAGGCAATTCATGGGAGCATCTCAACACATTTAACAGAAATAGAAGATGTGACTTTCAGCTCCACTAGCTGGAGCAAAACGCTTATTAAAAGGACCCCTCAAGGTGTGAACTGTAGGAAGGATCTCCACACTGTCACTTTTTAATGGAAACAGTCTTGGGATTTGGGACAAACCGTCCTGAGCAGCAGGGAATGGCAAATCCTGTTTCTCCGTGCCGTGCGGTCGTGGCTGTCCCTTGACGCAGAAGGTGAGGGTGCCTTGGCTGGGGTCCTAGGGTGTCCATGTGTCCGAGGGGCCACTGTCCTTTGCCTCAGCTGCGAGTGCCTCTGAGAGTCCATTTGGGATTCTTGTATACACAGGATCGTGGCTCTCACCTCTTATCATAACAAATTGGTTTAGGAAACTGCTTCTCTTTGGGGAAAACTGCACTCAGGGTCTGTTTAGAGCCTGTAAGTGCCTGGCTGTGTTTGAAGGACAGCTTCTCCTTTGCTGAGTTGCTTCATTGGGTTGAGAAGACACTTCTGCAGGGGGAAATGTTGATATTAAATATCCCTCCAGCTGTAAACAAAACTCCAGTGCCGTATTAATAGAAGTCTCTTTCCATTCCTCTTCACCCAGAGGGGGTGAAGGCAGGAGGGGGCTGGATGGCAGAAGAACGTAGACAACCTTGTTGTTGTTTCTCATGCAACAACGACGGGGTCTGACCCAAACCAGAGCAGGGAGGGCTCTGTGTCCCCTTCTAGAGGCTGGTTTGGGAACAGAAGCTTATAAACTGGTTGCTGATTCTGAACTGAAAGATTGAAAATCTCTCTATCGATCGGAGGTGCTTTTACTGCTATTATTCCTTTGGGTCCCGATCCCTCAGGTTTATGTCTTCAAGATGATCTCTTCAGGGTTAAGAGATTTAGGGTTGCTAAAGAAAAGACCAAACAAACCCAGAAAGTCTGGACCTGGGAATGGGCACGCTGACGGGCTGGTAGAGTTGCAGTTTGCAGAGATAGCGGAGGGACCCAGAGAGGAGAGTTCAAGCCACCCTTCAAACTCAAGCCCTGGGCAACCTCCCTCTGATCCTCAGCTGCCTTGGCTGCGAGAGGGTTTCTGATTCTCCTGGCTGGGAAGGCAAAAGTATTCAGACTTTGGGTGGGCCATGCCCTTTGTCAGAGATGCTGTCATGTACTAGCCATGCTGGAAAAAGTGCCTGTAGGTGTGGGCTGGCTGGCGGTGCTCAGATCTGCCGTCTTGTCGAGCCCTGCATTGTCCGTACCAGTTGATCTCTGTGGACCTGGCAGTGGATGTGAAGGACCACTCCCAATGACTAAGAGTCATGAGGGGCTATATCCAAGAGCGCTTTTTCCCTGCCAGACCCCACCGCCCCACTCAGGAGTTGCTCCTGGCTCCCTGGAGACTGAATGTCCCATTGTGGAAAGTATTTCTGACATTAGCACGCTCGAGGCCTCACCCAAGATTAGGAGGCTGTTGTGCAACACACAAGTGACATTTCCTGCCTTGGGGACCTTGCAGTCCTCATAAACAGTAGGTGTGAGGGGAAAAAGATCTCTTGTTATACAGCAAGCTGATGACCAGGATAGGAACAGGACCCAGTCCATCTTCTTCACCAGCTGGGTCATTCAGAGAGATGTCACGATCTGCTTTCATGACTGATTCCAAGACTGGTATTTTCCAAGACAAGGGCTGGGCAAAGGCACTTGGGGGAGCTGTACGTTCAAAGAAGATCAGGCCATTCAGGACACATGAGGCTACTCCAGCCACGGCCCTGTCTCCTCTTCAACCTAACCAGCAAACATTATCCCTTCCTCAACCCTGTCCCAGTGCTTGCCATACCTGGCTTTGGGAGAGGGAGTAAATCTCTCCAGCAGAAAGGCTGTTACAGAGGTCACCGGACGGACCCATAAATCTCCATTATCAGGCAGCGGCTCCTGTGCCACAAAACGGAAATTATTGCCCTGAGTGCGACTGGGGGAGCCTTTCCTTCCCCTCGCATTGTTCAGGGCCCTCCAGGAGCCGCTCGGGCAATTTGCTGCCTGAATAAACGTTTCCTTTCCCGGCTGCTAAGTACAAGGAATAAGTGTCAGGGTATCTCATAACGCCAGGATTTAGAGCTCCAGCTCTGAGACGGAAGCCAAGAAAACACTTCGCTGCTTTTTCCCGGGGAGCCTCCAATCCGCCGCGCCTTAATCCCCGTTATCAATAACAACAGCAAATTAAACAATCAGTGCACTTGAGGCCTGGTGACTTCCATGCCCAATATAGCTCAGCGTGCCGGTGGATCACTGTTCCTGTGGGCTCTGAGCCCTGGGAAAGTTTGAGTTTTCTAGGTCTTGGACACCCATCCGCATCAAACTGCACGAGCTGCAGCTCTTCGGGTGATACTTTCTCATTGTTTCGCAGACCCTTAGGTTTTCAAGAGCGGCTGGGATGTCTCAGCTGCATGGCCAGAAGGTCAGCTCAGAAAGCTCTCCTCAGTGACTTCATCCCTGAATTTAGTGATGCTGTAAAATTATACCACCTCTTGTATAAATAAATCCAGTTCCTTGCCTTCCACTTCTCAGTTGGGGCCCAAATGCCTTTCGTTCACCAAAGGACACACACTAAGCCTACGTCATCTCCTCTGAGCCAGTATCCAGTAGTGTCCAAGGCACACCCTTTGCCATCATCAAGCACACTTTGAAGCAGGAGAGGATATTTCTCCTCCAGGTGAGGTCTCTTAAGGTCAAGGATCTCCCCCTGCTCTGACGGGGCTCTAGGAATGGTTTTAATGAGGTTGCACTGTGCAGATGTCATCTTCTGACTCAGCACCGGGTGGTGCACGCAGGGGACGCACCCATCTCATATTGCCCCACGAGGGCTGTGATTAGGGAGAGCCACCCATTGCGTGGAGCCTCAGGGTGCCCTGGGAACAAAGTCTGTTCCTTCCCCGTCTCGAGCACCAGTGATTCCTGTTTATTAACGTTCACACGGATCACCTTTGTCTGCAGCTGGAAGGGAAAATCACGCAAATGCTGTTACTATGGAAGCAGAAGAAGATTTTTGGAATCTTAAAACCAGTAGAGGTCCCTCAAGAGAAAAGCTCCATTACAAATCCCATGGGAAGTGAAAAAAAAAATCAAAATCCACCAAAGAAGTAGTGAAGAATATAGCTCGAGCGAATATGGATGGAAAAGGAGAGCATGTCTCAAGACCGCTTTGTACTAGTGTTTTGGATGTGTGATTACAAACCACCAGTGAAAATCATGTGGACAGTGGAGCTGACTGCCACACAAACAGGAAATAACACTCAAAATTCAGAGCAAAATTAATTATTGTCAGAAAATAAGTTGCCTTGTTCCAACTCCACATCCTCTGTTTTTTTCTAAAAACAAAATTATTCCCATACTTGACATTTCTTCTTATCATACCTATTTTGAGGTACGTTCTTATTCAGGAGCTAGTCCAACTCTTAACTTTTCTGAGGGACTGTTAAGAATTGTCTCTTTTTTTCCCTTGATCAAAAACTTTCAGATTTTGATTTTCTGGTGGAAAAACCTCCAGGAAAGGTGATCTTTCGCAATGAGTAACCAACACAACTCTAATCAGTCAAGAGTTTTAACTGTTACCTTTGGACTACCTCTGCTCTGCTAAATTCTCCCTGGATTATGCCAACAACTTTGTACTGAATTATTTTAAAAGAAGAAGGAATTTTCTCACAGGGCAAAAATTACTGTCAAAATAATTTGGCTTTTTCTTTGGAAAATGACAATCAAAATCCTCAACAACTTCTAAGATGAAAAAAATAGTGAAATGTTTTCCTTTCTTGAGATTTTTCAAGGAAATGCGTTCTTTCCTGACCAGCTGTTCCAATCCATTCTCTTTTCAAAGGAAGTTTATTTGATCTAGATTTTGGTTGCGGCTCAATGATGATTTTGAAGGGGAAAGTGAGGCATTATGGTTATGGTATCACTGAATCCACGTGTACAAAAATCACCTGGAGGGATTCCCATCTTTCCTAAACCACCAGAATTGCTCAAAGGTAATGAGATTTTTCCTAAGCTGCTGAGAAGATACTGGATTCCTTCTTTTCTGGCTGCGGAGTCCCTTGAGTACACTCATTTACTGTTTTCTAGTATTTCCCCATGGCCACGTGGTGTAACCTCCTGCCATTTTTAGCTGGGTTTTCCAGGGAGAATTAGGCTCACGTGAATTTTTTCTCTGTGTCTCTGTCTACTGGCGCCACTTTAGCAATTTTTTAATCCTGTGGCTGTTTCACAGTTATGTAGTTTCCTGCAGATTTTCCAAAAATAGTCTGGAGATAAAAGAAAATAAGGCTGACGTTTGAACATAACCCTTATTAGATATCAGCGGATCCACATGGGACTGAGATACAGATTGGCAAGAAGCCAAATTCTGTTGGTTTGCTGTTTGGGGAACTATCGCCTTCCAGCAGAAAGCTGAGATACTCGTGTAACGAGCAGGTGGACAAGCGCAAAATAACAGCAAGACGCGCAATAACATTTGGAGAGTTAGTGTTATGCTGGTCTGTAATGGCTGAGGGTTCCGATGCAAAGATCTTGCCATCCTCCAAACGTCCCCTGGGCGCTGCAGTTTGTCGGGAATTTTTTCAGCAGCCTGGCTTATTCCCAGCCTACGCTAAGTAATGGAGCCGTTTGCTCCATTTTTTTTCTTCTCCCCTATTATTTTACTATCTAGTGTTCCCTTTTTGGCGCCCACAACAGAAGGTGTCCATGTGCAGGAAGGAATGGTTTTGTAACAGTAGAAATACATCTCCAAGTTGAACTCAATAACTGATACTCTCCAGGTGGGACCACCCTCAGGAATGCAAACTTTCAAGGGCCATGCCAGCTGGGTGCAGCTGCATTTACATCTCAGCAAGGCTTATAGCTCATGCTTATATTTTATTAGGTGAAGTTCTTAGCTTCTCAAGGGTATTGCATCCAAGGGTGAGCTGTCCTGTGTCTTTCCAAATGATGACGCAGTCGAGGTGTGTTGCGTTTACCTCTGCACCGCCTTGCAGATGATGTGGACCGGCCATAGCCAGAGGGATTGGACTGGCCCAGTCCAGGGCAGTTGTCCTCACTCTCACATCGCAGCTGCAGCCGAGCTCCTGTGGAGGGTGAACCAGGAATGTGGTGGGTGAATGCACCAAGCCCTGGAAAGTGACATCGAGCACGATGGAGATTTGCACTAAAAGCCGAATGTCTGACACCCGTGAATGCCCAAAGATGTCTGTTAGCTGGCAGTCTGATCTGAGGTTGTACGTGTGGATTCTTGCAGTTCAGGAGATGCTTCTCACGCAGAGAACAGGGTGAAGGCATGTGAACTGGAGATAATCATAACCCTCCTGGACGCGTTCCTGTGCGCCCTGCTCGGGGGGCACCTGCTTTAGCAGGGAGTCGGACTGGAGGATCTCCAGAGGGCCCTGCCAGCCCCTGCCATGCTGGGATTCTGTGAAAGCCTCAGCCCCTCGACTCTCTGCAGCCATTCCCGTCTGCAGAGCGGCTGGGCAGGAGCTGGCATGGGCCGGGTGAGGGCGAGCAGGCAGTACAGGCATGGCTTTCCCTGCCCACACATGCTTGAGCCCCGCTGAGAGATGCTCAGGCAGCTGTCTGATCTCTTTGTGGGTCCAGGCTTCTGTTTGTCTGTGGTCTTGATTGCAAACACGGCTGTTTGCCTGCCCCGATCTGTTTGCCCTGGCTATGTCCAATCTTGAAAATTGGATAACGTCAGAGCAGAAGGAGAGGTTTCTATTTCTGTCTCCTTGTATCTGTGACCCAGCACATCCCTGCTGCCACAGGAGTCCTGCAGCCAACACTGCATGGCAGAGAAAGGGGTTCCTCTTCCCAATAATCCCAGGGGCTTCCTTGAGAAAGGAAGAGCTGTTTCTTGCACCCTATAAAATCTGAATGTTTGTGATTTCTTGAAACATCACCTTTGGGCTCAAATACTGAGAACCAGACAACAAATTAAATGTACAGCTGCCTAATTAACCAAGTCTTTTCCCTTCTCTCCCATCATGGCAGCAGAATTTTTTGATGATTATTCAGAGGGGAGAGAATGTGTCAACTGTGGGGCCATGTCCACCCCGCTCTGGAGGAGAGACGGCACCGGGCACTACCTCTGCAACGCCTGCGGGCTCTACCACAAGATGAACGGCATCAACCGGCCCTTGTTCAAACCTCAGAGGAGGCTGGTAAGTCAAGATCACGCAACGCATGCGGGGCAAGGCTGCGTGCAAGGACGAGGCAAAAAGACCTCAGCTAGTTAGGGCTGCCAGGGGTGTTTCAAGTCCTTGGGTCCCCTTCTGCTCCACCTAGGTGGTTTTGGTCCAGATTTCCAAAGCAAGCCAGATTGCCTTGTGCTTTTGTACACTCCAAGATCTTGTACTGTCCAGAGCAGTTCTGCAGACACCCAGGCCAGGTGGTGGAAGGGGGTGTAGGACACCGGGCCAGTACCGTGGTGTTGGTTTAGCAAAAGCCAGCCTTTGCTTTAGTATCCCTGTAGGCATATTAGGATAAATGGAAACCCTTTCCAGCTCCACCACACCACCAGTCCGTCTTCTCTTACCCTCGGGTTCCTTATTCCCCACTCACTGCTGGGTGACCCCTCTCACCTCACGGTGGCTGGCCACCTCTTCTGCATTCCCTGCTCCTTTGGGTGAGCTGAAGCAGAGCTTGTGGGGCATCCCAGAGACTGTGGGGTCAGGACGGGGTATGCACGTGGAACCTGGGGCATAGGAATCTCTCAGTATTGGCACCTTGACAGTCCCTGCCTGTTTTGGTGAGGGGTTTTGGGAAAGTGGTCTCTGCAGTCCGTGCCGCGGGTACACGGGTCCTTCATGACTCCAGGCAGAAAGGAGCCAGCAAGCCACACCTCAAGGCCATATTTCCCCAGTCTTTGTCTTCCACGAGGCTCCATCCTCGACCTGCCCTGCCCTTCGCATCGCCCAGACCTGTCTGTGCTCAAACCCAGCCATCCCCTCCAAGTGTCAAAAATGACAGGGACAGCTTGGGCGCTGCCACCAGCCGCAGCCACCCAGCGCCCCCTTGTGAAAACCTCTTCCTGGACACTGCACTGGCTGAGCCAGGCAGTGTTTGCACCCTGACACCCAGGCCCTTGCCCTCTTTCACTTACTGATCTACGTGTTATCCTTGGGCACATCTGCGTAGTCAGGAGTGGCCCGTTGGGTGCCACGCTCGGTCCTTTACGGCAAGCAGCAATGCATGCTGTTAAGTCCTCACAGCCTTAGGGTAAGGTTTGGAAAAACCCATGAGAAATATAAATGCATGAGCTGTGCGGATCTGTATGCGTGTTCTTGTCACTTGGCCGGGCAGCTGGCAATCTGGAAAACTTGCAAAAATGACCAAATTCCTGCTTTTTCATCTGGAAGAGAATTTCCATGAAGAAAAGGAGGATATGTCCAGGAATGCAGTGTAGGGGTGTCGTTAATGACAATTGGTCTACCTGAATAAATATATTCAGTGTAAGAGATTGGTTTTAATCTGTCACTGTGTAACCTCTTTATGGGACACTGAGATATGCTAGAGAGCCCTGCAAGGGGACATCTTTGCTTTTGCTGCTCTTTTAAGCTTACTCTTTGTTTCTCTTTTAAGCTCTCGGTCCACTTACAAAGGCCGATGATTGAAGCTAATACATGGTGAGGTTACAACTAAAGGAGTGTTTGGTTTCTCTCCACCAAAGGGGTTTCCAGCTTTCGAAGCCCTGAGTACTTGAATTTCAATTTTTTTTTTTGTCCCACAGCTGTAGATTAACTCATCCTGTTTTATAAGGAGGGAGAAGACACAGAGAGAAGTGTGGCAAAGACCACAGGGGAAATCCCTGGTAGCAGCTACGTCCCTGTCCCTCGGGCTTTCACCCCATACACAGCAGCCAGCTGTGCCGCTCAGGTCTGCACAGCTGGGTAGATGTCCAGGAGCACCAGATTTCCTCCCTATAGCCTGCTCTTCGGGCACCACAAGAACAGGCCACCACCACAAGAACTTCTGATCAGTCCCCAGTTTATCAGCAAGCAAAGAGGGAATTAGACCCCAACCCATCCGGACTTTATCCTCAGCCTCTTAAGACCTGAGCTTTGAAGGATGCTGGGAAGAGCCAGGCAGGCGTGGAGGATGTGGCTTTTTCTTCCCCCCCAGACCCACTCCCCCACCCCGCTTCCAAGCTCAAAACTGGTATTTTATATAGTTTCAAGCCCATTGTCTTCCTCCTGTGGCCTTTTGAGCCTGGAAAAAAACAGTTCACACAGAAAGGGAACTTCAAAAGGCCTGTTCCCTGCACTGCCTCATTAGTGAGGATTCCTATTAATTATCCCTCTCTATCTTTAGGAAGACGATGCTGCTGGAAGCACTCTTTTTCTTATCTCCCCCTCAAGCCACACGAGCAACATCACGCAAACTCAGCAAGGAGTATGTAACATTCATGGCATTGATAATGTCTTCTTGGGATATGCCATGATTCTTGGAAGGTGAAGGGCTTGGGAGCCTGAAAGGGCCGGACGGTCTGAGATCCAGACACCTCAGTGTAGATGTATGCACGTGCAGTGGGTCTCTAAGCTGCTATTAGACCTGCTGGAGATCTGGGGCTCTGTTCAGGTGATGTCTCTGGCACCATCTGGGATGCCCCAGCACAGCTGAGACGTCTGCGCAGCACTGGCAGGCAGGAGGCAGTGGAAAGGCAGTGGAGCAGAAGCTAAAAGGCAAGAGGGGAAGAAAAAGGCAGTTGTGTTATCCACTGCACCAAGGCGAGAAGAGAAAAAGGCAGAGAAAGGAGAAGGGAGGAAAATCTGAGGCATGCTGGAGCAAGCTTGTTGGGATCTGAGATGCTGCCGGTGGCAGCAGTGGAGGGCTGATGTGTTTTCTTCCTCTGCATTTTGTCGCAGTCGGCTTCCCGCCGCATCGGCCTCTCTTGTGCCAACTGCCACACAACGACAACCACGCTCTGGCGCAGAAATGCCGAGGGAGAGCCAGTCTGTAATGCCTGCGGACTCTACATGAAGCTCCATGGGGTAACGTTCTTTACTCTTTCTGGGGAGAGTATTGATAGCACCAAGGTGGGGATTGGCTTCATGGTACAACTCTGTGCTCCCTTGGAGCTGTTTTTCCTGCTGTCCCTATGGGCTTTAGTCCCCCTCAACATTACACCATGTTTACACTGGCAAGGGGTGACAGATGCAGGGTATTTCTCACATACTTATTTGCTAGATTTTGCATCCAAGTCTTAAAACCAAATAAAACTAGGTCCAGATTCTTCCCACCCAAATTCAGGTACTTCAATGAAAATCTGAGTCAGAAGCACACAGAGAGGCTTGGCCCTTCCACATGAGGTGTCAGATCCCAGCTAAGACTTGGTTGTAGCCTTGTCATGGGAGCGACCGACAACTTTTCTGGCATGGGTGTCCCGATAGTCTCTTCCTGTCAATGAGGGCTTCACGTATCTATGTCATGTCTGATATGTCTAGAAGAGTCCTGTTGGCATCCAAGGCATAGCAGGACTTAAAGATGCAAATCTCCAGTCCTTCTCCCACCAGTCAGTGTCAACAGGGCCACCCCCATGGCAGAGACAGAGGCCTTTGGCACCCTGGCAACTGCTTAGTAGCAAATCCCCATTCCACTTCGCATTGCTACTCACGGGGTTTTTTTATACACATCCATGCTTTCAAGGATTTCCAGTGCTTCAGAGTGGATGGAAGAGCATTCATGAAAGGGCAAAGCTAGAAGACAAGGTAGATGCGAGGAAGCTTTACCTAACGCAACAAATTCTTCCTAGAAATCCCAATGCGTTTCTGACTGTGAGTGTGACTACCTCAGTGGAATCAGTTCTTAAGTGAGATCGCCCCACACAGGCTTGGTGCCTTTCCAGAAAACAGGCATTACCCGGAAAGATGTCTTCTGCTCTGAGATAGACTGGAAAGTAAATCACATGAGCTGTTTATCCCTTCTGGCCGTAAAACACTCAATATCTATGGTGTGAAAAGACTATCTATTCCTACTTGGAATAGAACAGAATATTTTAGTTGGAAGGGACCTACAACGATCACCTAGACAACTGCCTGACCACTTCAGGGCTCACCAAAAGTTAAAGCATATTATTAATGGCATTGTCCAAATGCCTCTTAAACACTGACAGGCTTGGGGCATCGACCACTGCTTGGAAGCGCACCTCACAGTTTGACATGTCTCTTCACACAGCAGAGCTGACCAGTGACTTTGGGCTCCATCTTGTTGTTGCTTTCAATTAAATCAGCTGGTTTTCATGGACCCTACGAGGTAGAGCTGGGGTCATGTTCTCCTAGATGACCTTACGGGCATACAGAAACCAATGTGCTTTTATATTTGGGTCCATAGGTTCCAAGGCCCTTAGCAATGAGAAAGGAGGGCATTCAGACGAGGAAGCGCAAGCCGAAGAACCTTAACAAAACAAAGACACCAGCAGGTACGGGTTGAATGGGGGAGTTTACCGTATATATGTGCATACGTGTGTGCACTTGTGTTTCTGACCGTCATGTGAGTCAGACACCCAAGCACAAAATGGGCTGATCCTTCAAAGACAGGGGATGTCCGAATGCCTTTCAGCAGTAACAACGCCATTCCTACCATTTATTTTTTATTTTACCTAGACTAATTTTGGGTGGGTTGGTACAGCTCTGTACTGAAACATCTTTGGGAAGAGCCTGGTTTACCGTCTGCTTTCTCACAGGTCCATCCAGCAGCGAGAGTCTTACTCCGACCACCAGCTCCACGAGCAGCAGCAGCAGCACCACGACCACTGAGGAAATGCGCCCCATAAAAACAGAACCTGGGCTCTCATCTCATTACGGGCACCCCAGCCCAGTTTCTCAGGTACAGAGGGGAGATGCTGGCAGTGGGACAAAGATGGGAGCTAGGATGGTAGACCTCCTCAAAGAAATGATCATCCTCAAAACCTCTGTGGAAAAAGGCTGCCTCTTTTCAACCCAGGGATCTAGGAGCCGACAGTAAGCAATCTCTCCCCTGGGATGGGGCAAAACCGCACATTCTTGTCACCATGTCTACAGCACAATATAGCTTTTTAATGATGTGTAGCAATTCTGAATGGACAACAAGAGGTAGCAGCTTTGTTGAAAATACAAAATTCCTTCTAGCTGGACAGTTATATAGGTTCCATAGCAAGAAAATGCCCGTTCCCTTTGTATGATTTAATTTGATTTGTCCTGAGCATGGGAAAACTTGGCAATATTACCCTACTTTCTCTGCACTGGCTGGCTGTGTGTTGAGTGATATGAGAAATGCAGTGCTCACACAGCTCAAATCTATCTGAGCCGAGTCCCTGCAAAGGTAAAGTAAGCCAGCATGACAGCAGAGAGTTGCAGGGTAAAACGGTGTGCTCTGCGTTGTATCTACCACTATATGTCTCGGGACCAGCACCGCGTCCACACAAGGTGCAAATCCTGCGAAGCAACACGCCGAGCTGCAAGCTGATCTCTGTGCAGGTTTAGTAACTGTGCCTTGGTTAACGATCCCCATTGCACAGCACTACTAAGAGACAGCAGTATACGGTAGTTGCTCTCCTTTTGAGTTCATACAGAGAATTCCAGTTTTCTCCATGGAGAAAAAATTTGTGGCTGTGTTGTGCTGGACTGATCCTGCACCTGCAGCATTTTGCAGCACTGTTATAGGCACAAACTGGAGCCCGGGCAGTTCCCCCTGAACATGAGGAAGAACTTCTTTACCGTGAGGGTGCCCGAGCCCTGGCCCAGGCTGCCCAGAGAGGCTGTGGAGTCTCCTTCTCTGGAGAGATTCAACCCCACCTGGATGCGTCCCTGTGCCCCCTGCGCTGGGGGCACCTGCTTTCGTGGGGGGGTTGGACTGGGGGACCTCCAGAGGGCCCTGCCAACCCCTACCATTCTGTGATTCTGTAATGTGTCCTGCAAACACAGGAGGCCATTTGAAACCTAGGAGAGCCCAAGGCCAATGAAATCTGAAGACCTGGGAAGTAAAATGATCATTTCTGACATGTAGAAGAGAACAAGATGCCCCATATGCAGTAGAAGGAAAGAACGGGGTCTGGAACAAGAAGGAAAGAGCCTGTCCAAAGTATCATGCATGAGCTGCAACCTGGAGCTCTGCAGCAAATCCACAGACATGTTATTACAATAGCACCAGGCCCCCATAAAGGGTCCTCTATGGTTTGAAGCTTTGTTCACAGGATTTTCCTTTTTCCATAGGCATTCTCAGTCTCTGCCATGTCTGGACACGGATCATCTATTCACCCTGCAATTTCAGCTCTGAAGCTTTCCCCGCAGGCTTACCAGTCAGCTATCAGCCAGTCTCCACAAACCAGCTCCAAACAGGACTCCTGGAACAGCCTGGTGTTAGCTGAAAACCATGGGGACATCATAACAGCATAACCTGGTCTTCCACCCATGAACTTCAGGCTGATCTGCTTGAGAGATGAAGAAGATGCCATGTAATCATCAAGTCAATGTTGTTTCCCACCTCCCCTGCCCTCCTGCCTTCTCTCCCCCTGTGAGATGTTCCTGCAAAGAGGTAAAGAGGAGTTATCTGAGGTGTAGGAGAGCTCTTACACAACCAACAGAGAAGACTCAAATCTCAGAGTAACTAATGGATTTGAAGCCTTTTTTCCCCACTTTAAATGAGCCTCTCTGATTGTCACCTTCTCTGAAATAGCCAGAAACACAAAGATGGACACAGTTCTTGAGTTCTGTTTATTTAAAAGTATCTGGCATTTAAAACTCAGACGATGGTGGAGCAGAGACACTTTTTTTCTTCTGTCACCATTCGTTCTTTTCCTGACCAGAAGGAAATGCCACCATCTCCTCATTACCTAAATTCAGTGATCTACCACCAAATGGAGCCAGTTCCAGAAGAGTTTGTTGAGCAGACTTCACTAGACATGCTGTGGTGGCTTTAGTGGATTTGATATGATCTAGAGCAGAGAAAAAGAGAACCTCCCCACCCCACATCCTCAGCTTACACGTCTTCATTTTCCTAGATGGTCTGAAAAGCTAATGAATGTCCGTATTTAATAGTAAATCCTTTCCTATTTATCATGACAAAATCATGGGACTGTGTTTCCAAAAGGTTGTTGGCTGAGGTTGGAGAAGGTTTGTCCAAAGTCAAAGGGGGATTTTGGAAGGAGGAACCTTCTGGAAGCAGGGAGAGGAGACCCATGTTGGTCATCAAACCCTGGAGGAAATTGCTGGGCTCTTCCCTTATGGATAGCTACAAGCCAGGCTTAGAGATTATTCAAGAACACAGCAAGTGAAAGATGCTCTTCTAACGCTGCTGTGCCATTGCTTTTGAGACACTTAATTTAATTATTTTGAATACTTTTATGTTGGTTTTGATGTCATTGATGAAGTCTGATTGTCATTTATTTTTGGCTGTACTGTGAGTGTCCAGTTTCCCCCTAACAGCTGGCTCTTGGCCATTTCACACATATAACCCTTTAGGATTTCACCTTTTCCAACAGCCTCTAATGGAGGTAGGCAGGGGCCATTTTCTTTACCAAGCATGTGCATAGACTTGCTTTTCTGCAAGAGAAGCATAACTCCATTCATGCATGGGTATTAAACAAGACTCGTGTGTTTTCTTGCCCATGAGGTTCTCAGCAACCCGGGAACCCTAGCAAACGGAGTTGGAAGAGATGCTGAGAGCTCACCGACTCATTCCCTTTTCCCAAAGCAATCAGTTCTACCTAACCTAGCCCTGACTGCTCTTCCTCTAGCATGTTCTTAACAAGCTCCAGCATCGCAGATGCCACAGCTCCCTTGTGAAGTCTAAGTGCTTCACCAGATGCTTGCCATGACATTCTCATCAACATTTCTGAGGAGGGAGAGCTTTGCCTGTCCAGGCAGAGAATTTCTAGGAGAAACCATCCTACAAGATTCTCCACTCTTGTTTCTGTCCATTCCCAAACTCTGTTACTCTTTTTGCCTTCCCAGCTCCTCTCTTTCCTCCCTGCATCCAGAACTCGAGTACGGAACTACCAAGTGAAAATCTAGAAGATGTATTGTGCATACCTCCCAAACGTGCCATCCTCTATCTCCCACTGTTTAACATTCCCACAAAGAGCGTTTCCACCCAAACACCAAGACTGGAGAAGAGGAAAGCCACATACATGTTTGAATCAAAAGAATAGCATTGTATTGTCTTTGTTGGAACTTGTCATTTTCCTCCTGATGGTAGAAAAAGCTTTAAAGAGAAGGATTCAACCAAACTGGTTGAATGAAGACTGGAACTGGAGTCACAGTAGAGACCTGGACCCTTCCACATTCCCTGTGCTCTGTGTAACTCAGAATTGCAGGGTTTTGGAGAGGTGACAGAGCCTCTGCGCTCCCCAGAGAAAAACACCATGGCAGTGATGCCATGGGAACGGCTGGATGGTGTTTGCACCAGAGTTTCCACTCTGTCTTGCTGAGCTAATGCAGGCTCTAGCCTCAATAGTGTTAATTACAGACAAGGCAAAGACATTCATGAAACACGAAGAAAAAGAAATTAAATTCTCTGTTTCTGCTAAGGCCTGGTGGGCTGCAGAGAAGAGGCCAGAAACAGTATCTAAAAACATGAATTTGGGCTGAAAACATAAAGGCATTTCTCCCTGGGCATGCAGGTCTTTAGCCAGCCTCCTCTATGAACTATGTTCCTTTGTAAACGGCAATTGAACTCTCTCGGGATCTGGCTGTGAATTCCTGTCTCTGACAGAGAAGCATGCACCACAAAGATGCCACTTGGCTAATGCACACATCTGGGATACCCTGGACAACCTGAGAGGGAAGGAAGCAGGTGGTCTCCTGGAGAAGAGTTAAGGTCCAAACCAACCACGCGCCCAACGTTTCTCTTTCCATCTAGACGCTCCCACCAGAGGCTCTGTCCACCTTGCCTTATTACCGCACTCCTCCTTCTACCCTCAAAGCCAAACTCCCTGGCTGAATTTTTCTCCTACCCTTAAAATACACTCCAAGATGCCATAAAGGACTCTGCTTGCCATGTTAAGAGGGGAAAACCCCTGCAGGACAACAGCCTGCCTTACGGTCCCTCAGGTTATCTAAATGACCACGGTAGAGATTTATTAACTGGTTCTCAGCTTTCCTCAAAGACTTAAAAATTATTCTTGAAACACAGTGAGCAGCATTTACAAGGACCCTGGTAACCAAACAAGATGTCTGTTTTCAAAAGGTGAGGCTCCAGGGGCTGTGAGGACAACTTGACTCTTATTAGTGGTAAAAATTAGCTCTTTTGTCCCCACTTTTGCACCACAAGCAGTATAAGTTCAGATACACGTGGTTCTGTTGTTCTTTTCGATCACCCAAAACTGTGGTAAAGCCATTGTCGGTCCAGGAGCATTTGCCGTCTTCTGGCCAGCACTGATAGTGAGAGGCTGAACTCAGATGGAACACCATCATGCTAGGTGCTGTACAAACACACCATAATAGATGGGTCCTGTTCAATGGAGCTCGTAATGAAAGAATTACAGAGTAATTTAAGTCGGAAGGGACTAGATCAGGTTTGCCGGGGCACCCTGTTCAGTCAAGTATTTAATATCCCCAAGGATATAAATCCTACCTCTCTGGGTTCCTGTTCCAGTGTTTGACCACCCTCACAGTGGAAATGTTTTTTCCAAATAAACATTAGATTCTATTGAGAGGCAAAATCATTGGCAAATTAACTGCTCAGACTTGGGGACTCCCAAGCAATGAGCCATTGCAGGAGACCGAACGTTGGCTCCAAGCCCAGGAGTCGCACAGAGCCCCTTCTTGCAGGTAGGAGCTGGGATGGCCAACACAGGATGACAAACATCAGAAGTGACAGATGAGGGGACACGTGCAGGACAAGAAGATAAAAATGATACCAGTTTCAGGAGACTTGGCTTATTCTAGCAGAGAGGGGCAACTTACAAAATTCTGAGTTCTATCTGAGCTCTCCTTTCCTTCTCATGATGGAGGAGGCATTTAGAGCCTGCTTTGGTAATGAAATGAGATACAATTATTAGAGACCTGTTAAGGCAAGATAATTATTGCTATTATTGCTGGAGAACCTAGTAAGGACCACACCAGGCCAGGTCCTACACAAATGCACGACCAAGAACTATCCCTGCCCTGAGGAGCAGGAGTGAAGACCCCAGTCCTGCAAAACACTTAAGCATGTCTATAATGCATATGCAGGACTTGTTCCTTTTAGAGGTCATCATTCCAGCAGAAGGCAACAAGGATGATGAGGGCACTGGAGCATCTGTGCTGTGAGGAGAGGCTGAGAGCCCTGGGGCTGCTCAGCCTGGCGAGGAGAAGGCTGAGAGGGGATCTCGTGAGTCCTGATCGATATCTCAAGGGCAGGTGTCCAGGGGACGGGGCCAGGCTCTGTTCCACGGTGCCCAGCGCCAGGACGAGGGGCAGCGGGCCCAAAGTAGAGCCAGGGCAGTTCCCCCGAGCATGAGGAAGAACTTCTTTGCCAGGAGGGTGCCCGAGCCCTGGCCCAGGCTGCCCAGAGAGGCTGTGCAGTCTCCTTCTGCAGGGAGATTCAACCCCGCCTGGATGCGTCCCTGTGCCCCCTGCGCTGGGGGCACCTGCTTTAGTGGGGGGTGCTGGGGGATCTCCAGAGGGCCCTGCCAGCCCCTGCCATGCTGGGGTTCTGTGACTAATCACACATGCAAATTTTGATGTAAAAGGGTTTGCAGCACAATGTTTGGTTCTGCCAAGCCAGACCTTAGCAATGGCTCAGCGGTCACCAGAATGAATTGGGCAGATAAGAACCAGGACAGGGAGCCAGAGGGGTTGAAAGCTCATTTAACCATCTCTAAAAGTCTTTCCTTTTTGTGGAAGTGCAATATCTTGAATCACTTCAGTTACTCTTTTGTAAATTGATTAGAAGAGATCCATATTCCACTTGCAAATTTATGGGCTGGCTGGAGAGGTTGCAATCAGGAGGAGCTCAGGAATATTGCAAGGGAACTTTAAAACCGATCGACAACTCTTAATATAACACTGAAGCTGTGACTATGTCAGGGGTGGTTGTTTTGTTTTGCTTTTTTTCTCCCCGTGTATAAGGTTTGAAGCTTCCCAGGTCATCTGGGAAGGTCCCATGGAAACAGACACTTATTTGTAAGGGGGAGAGGGAAACCAACCAACTGAACAAGCTGTAATTATTTAAAGATGTAAAAAAATATATATTATGAAGTAGTATGGCTACCAATCCACGTAACTTCTACACCTTTAGAACTAATGGAAATAAAAAAATGATAATAAAACCAGAAGGCTACTGCTTGACTCTGACTACTCTTGTGGGCTTCTCGGAGAGGGCTGCAGGTAAATGACCACATATGAAGTGCACCTGGAGAAGCAATGGTGCAATGGGTCCTGTTCTATGGAGCTCGTAATGATAGAATTAGAGTAATTTAAGTTGAAAGGGACTAGATCAGGTTTGCCGGGGCACCCTGTTCAGTCAAGTATTTAATATCCCCAAGGATTTAAATCCTACCTCTCTGGGTTCCTGTTCCAGTGTTTGACCACCCTCACAGTGGAAATGTTTTTTCCAAATAAACATTAGATTCTATTGAGAGGCAAAATCATCGGTAAATTCATTGCTCAGACTTGGGGACTCCCAAGCAATGAGCCACTGCAGGAGACCGAACGTTGGCTCCAAGCCCAGGAGTCGCACAGAGCCCCTTCTTGCAGGTAGGAGCTGGGATGGCCAACACAGGACAGCAAACACCAGAAGCGACAGACCCAGCAACGGAGCAATTCAAGGCCAGGCTGGATAATGCTTTTAGCATCCTGGACTAGTGGAAGGTGTCCCTGCCCATGGCGGGTGGGTTGGAACTAGACAATCTTCAAGGCCCCTTCCACCCCAAACCATTCCATGATTTTAATACAAAGAGAGAAAAGCACCCAGTATGTTTTCCACGCAGCAGGTAATCCCCCTAGCACAGCAGAGAGGGGAAAAAGCTTCTCAGGGTACCTCAGCATCATTGTGACTTCTCTTTTTGGCCTGCTTACTAACGTGGTTTTGAGCAGCAGGCCGTTCAGCCTAAACGCTCCCAGCTGAAACCAGAGGCACCGCCCTTAAGCCAAAAACAAGTTGCCAGCAAGGGCTACGCTTCTGCAGAGGGTGGAGGTGGCTGAGCATAGCCCTCTTACGAGCACCCAACCTTCCTCTCCAGGGTGCCCACTTTCCTTCACAGTCCAACCAGTCCCTGGACACTGACGCAACTGGTAGGTTGAGTGGGGCCAGCACTTGGTACCCCACCCGTTAGCCAGCTGGGGAGCTGCCCTGCTGCTTGGGGGCAGAGGGTTGCCCTCCCCTATAAAAGTAGGTGTGTGGAAGGGTTTTGGGTGCAGATGGTGATGTTGAGAGTGGGCAGGTTGGTTATGGAGAGAGTGGAGATGCTGTGGGAGGTGGCTGGGTGTGCTGGAAGGGGGACTGGGGGCAGAGAAAGGGCTCTGGAGCATAGGCGAGGAGAAGGGGAGAAAGGCGGCGTGGTCTGCTCTCCAGATGCATGCATGGGGTGGGCCTGGGAAGGGCAGCCGCTTGAGGGCTGGAGGCAGGAACGTGGGGCTTGTGGGGAGCACAATGGGTGCCCCCACTGCCTGGTGGGGGATGGGGCGGAAACTTCGGGCTCAGCTGTTTTGGAGAGCTGCAAACTGGTGCTTGGCTGGGTGTGAGAAGATGAGGAGCTCTGCACCTCTGCTAATAGCAGGTANCGTGGGGCTTGTGGGGAGCACAATGGGTGCCCCCACTGCCTGGTGGGGGATGGGGCGGAAACTTCGGGCTCAGCTGTTTTGGAGAGCTGCAAACTGGTGCTTGGCTGAATGTGAGAAGATGAGGAGCTCTGCACCTCTGCTAATTGCAGGTGGAGGGTAAGGGCTGTGCCTTGAAATCCCTGCAGGAGCCTCATGCAGGGCCGTGAAGCCGTGGTGGGGCTTTCTCCACAGCGGGGTGTGGGGCTGCAATCTCTGGGTGCCCGTGAGCTGGGCTGAGACAGATGAACCTGGCAACCTTGTCCTTGTTACACCCTAGCGTGGGCGCTTGGCTTTTGTCTGAGCACAGGGACTGGAAATGAGCCCGTACAAGGGGAGGATTTTTCCTGGAGGCGTGCATTCCTGCCCCAAACCTGTAGTGGTACCAGTTCAGGGGCCTTGCTGGGACAGGCTCTGGGGTGCAGCTCTTGGGGAGATGGGTATCTTACCCCGTAGAGGGCTGGGGCTCGTTATCCTCGCCTTCCCCCTTGGAGCAGGCAGCGTTTTGGCTGAGACTGAAGTAGGTCTGGAGTAAAAAGGTGAAGAAGGGAAGTCCGTGAAGAGAAAGAGGAAACAAGAAGGCAGCAGATGCTGGTACTTCTGATGCCCTGGGGGAAAGGACAGGCTGTCCCCTTGAAGAGGAGTGTTACTGCTGTCCAGAGCGGCTACAGTGGGGGGGTGTGTGTGTGTGCACGAAAACCTTACAAAGTGCTCAGCACTTGCAGTCTCTCGCGCAAAGCCTGTTGTGAACTGAATCAGCAGCAACTGGAGCTCTGCAGCTCTGTGGGTGATGAGCTTCCTTGGGGTCTGGGCTTTTGGCGGGGTTGGGGCGCTCGTTCCGTGCTGCCTGACATGAAGCCAGTGCCTGGATAATCGGGAGGAAGACCCAAAGGGGCTGGGGCATGGGCAGACCCCTTGGCTGAGCTGTGTGCAGCGGCCAAACACTGCTCCCAGGGATGCAGATTGCTGCCGGTGCCTTTGGCAGCAGGAGCGTCTCTTTAGCTGACTCTTGATCTGCTACTGGCTTTTGACTAAAGCCTGAGCACAATATGCAGCTTTTTGGGGTGAAACTGGAGCGAGCCTGTGAGTAATAATCCTATGCCCGTGGAGACGCAGGAATAAAGCTCAGTCTTTTATTCCTGCTAAAGCTACTTTGTATGGCCAATTAATATTTTTAATTTCATGTCTTGGATCCAGTTAACGTCCCCTGATGTGTTTTCCTCTTGAGCCCTTCCGAAAAGGCTGTGGTTTGTGCTGCAGCATGTGAAGGCTCTTACAGCCCTGCTGCCTTGCCTGTTGCTGTTGAGGGTATGTCCACACCTCAGTGCTGCTCACAGCCCCGTGGAGGTGGCTGCTGGCTTAAATGCTTCTTCTGGGCTAAGAGCTTCAGTGGAGAAGGACGTCCCGTTGCTGTAGCAGGAGCATGTGGCACTGAAGGCTTTGGTTTCGCAGTCTCTGCGCTGATGCAAGCGCAAGCTCCTGTATCTGAGCTAGCCCAGATGGCAGAGAAGCTGAGATGCTAGCATGCAGTGGGAACGCTTCTTCTGGTGGGGGCCCATGCATGAGACTGCTGTTGATTTTTCACATCAAGCTATCTCAGGGCTCTGCCAGGTAGCTCAGAGCCTTGTGCCCAGTGCTGTGGAGTTTGAAGCCGAGCCTCTGGTCAGTGCTGGTCTCTGGGATTAGTTTACAGGGGGAACGGGCACTGTGGGATGAAAGCCGAACTGTGCTTTCCATGTCCTGCAGCCTGCTTTCTTGTACACCCAGTCCTGGCAGAAGTCCTCAGAAGAACTGCAAGTGACATGTGGCTGGGACTTCATGCCAGAAATAACCCCTTATGTACTGGTGTGACTTCCTGGAGGGAGCTACAGGATGCTGTAGGATGGTGCTGCTTCTTCTCCCCCTCATCCGGGTCTTCCAATCCCAGGTGCTGCTAGCGGAGTCTATGAATGCTTTCTAACTGGCTCCCTGCCACTGCAGTCAGTGGGGCAAGCAGGTGGCAAAGCAAGAGGAGGGGATGAGCTAACTCCAGTGCCCATCAGGGAGCAGCGCTTGCCTTGGCGGCTGTGTCAGGAGAAGGATGGCTCGCCACAGCCTGCATCGATTCTGGTTCGTTGATGTCTACATGAGGTTGTGTTCTCCTTTGTACTGGGACATCAAGGCTGTGGCTGAGGGAATGGTTAGAATTAAGTGAACTCTTCTTCCTGGTGAGAAGAGAGATGCTGAACAGTCTAATATAAGGTCCTCTATGACTCCTGGAGAATTCGTGGTAGGAGAGGACCTAGGGAGATTTTTCAGGCCAAATCCCTGCTTGTTGGGTGAAAACTAACATTAGAGCAAGTTGCTCAGGGCCTTATTTGATTGAATTATTGATATCCCCAAGGATGGAAATTCCTGTACTTCCTGAGCCCATAAGGAAACTGTTTCTTTCTGTATACTTTGCCATAGGGACTTGAGGAAGAAAATGGGTGCAAGTGGATTGCGGTGAGCTCGGCCTCTGGGTGGTTTTATTGTATTTCTAACTTTGCAACTTCCCCTCAACCCTAGGGGCACGAAGTGTGAGAAGGACCTGCTATTCCCTCAACCGCTGCTGGAGATGCCGGAGGGGCCATCTGTGAGGAAGTTCCAGCTGCTGACTTCCCCTTTTGTGGGACAAGTGGTGGCCAAGGTGGGGGGAAGCAGCCGGAAGATCAATGTGGATGACCTGAATGCTCTGAGGCTCCAGGACTCCCAGGTAAAGATGAACTTACTGGTCCATGATGAGTCTGAAGCAAACCACCACTGTCCTGCATCTGGGTCACAGAAGATGCGTAACCTGAGAAGGACACAGGGCTTGTGTTTGAGGACTGTTGGCTTTGTTTATAGGGACAAAACAGGTGCGTGGAAGGGAGGAGAACGCCCATTTTTTGGAGTACTGCTCTGTGTTGCAAAGTTTGGGATCAAGGTTACTGTGAGGAGAGGCCATTGCAGGGATGTGGCTGGACACGGAGATGCCCAGAATTATTTGCGGTTTTGGGTCAGTCATGCTAATGCACTGGTTCTGCACCTCTCAAAGGATGAGGAGTTGGTGTTGGCAGGGCTCTTTGTACAAGATGAGAGTTGATTTCTTCAGTGTGTGGCTGTTGGGAGCAGAGGCCTTGTTTCCCTCAGCTGTGAACATGCACAGTGGCTTCCCTTAGACCGGAGGGCATGGTTTCACCTGGCTGGGTTGAAATGTCTATGCCGCAAGCACTTGTGAGACAGTCGCACTGGGTCAGTCCTGCTGGGGGTTTCACTTGCCTGACTTCCCTCAGACGATGATTTCGACTTGACTGACCAAATGCTAGTGCAGCCTTACCTCTGATTACATGACAGTCTCAGCTGGGGCACAGATGTGAGCAGCTCAGCAGTCATTTGTGGGTAGCCTCTGGCTTCGGAGCCACCCTTGAGTTAGGTGACTAGCCTGAGACAGCTGAGGCCAGCACAAAGCAGGGAGGCAAATGAGAAGCAGTGATGACAGACTTTGAAACCCTGAGTGTCTGCCCTGGTATGTCTTTTTGGCCTGAGAGGAGCCTCTGGGAGGGCTTTACGCTGCAGCGGCATCTGAATACCTGGTACTTCATGTAGATGGAGAACGGGTGCTGAGAGGATCACTGCACCTCTGATGGGAATGGCTCAGATGCTAATGAATCTCATGTTCAAGGTGGGGCGGTGTGTCTTCTGTCTAAAAGAGGTTGTAGAAAACAGCCACTTGTATGGAAACAGCCAGAGATTATGTGGATCTCCAGTACCTCCCACCCTTTTTTCTCAGGTTCATGGGAAGAACTTGTACCTGGCATTTGTGGCAGCAGAAGGTCCCTTAGGACCAACCACAGAAGAGACAGTGCTGCAAAGAGAGGCTGCTAGTGGGGCAAGCTCTCCTGCCAAGGCAGGGCAAGGACAGGCTCGTGCTCCACAGGCAGGTTACCAGGATGAGGAGCTGCAGGAACTCCGGCACTCAAGATCTGAAGCCTCAGATGCAGCAGAGGGTCCGGGCAACTGGCTGCGCTTCCACTTCGGCTTGTTTGGCAGCATTCGCGCAAATGAGTTCTCAAGAGCAAACAAAGCCAATAAGAGGGGGGACTGGAAGGACCCTGTACCCAGGTATCTAGTGGAGTGCTCACAAACTCTGCTGTTTCCCTGCTTCTCATTCTGGAGAAGCACTCTTCTGTCTCAAACCAGATTTGCGGAGGGATGCTCTTAGCCCTGTATTTTCTCTGATAATTCTTAAGGAGGCACGAGAGATGGCACGAGTGAGTGTGGGGTGCGTTCAGCCAGGGAATCCACAGTGCGCTTGTGGGATGAGTGTTGCCTGGCAGCTTGGGGATCATAGCACCATCTCAGTTAAGACTTTTTTTTTATTATTCAGAGCGAGCTTTTAGGATGCTAGATTGAATCACACCCTGAAAATGCCAGTTTCTCCCAACTACATGTTTTTTGAAAAGCCTTAGATAAATAGCATACACATAGAGCAGCTGGATTTGCAGGCTGGAGTGACGCTGTTAAAGCCAGCAGTGCATTGAAAACACAGTCTGTGTCCCAAGTTGCACTGGAAGTGTACTGAAAAAGGAAGGGGTAAATCCTGGCAGACAATGTGGACTCGGCTCTTGTGAGCTGTTTAGCACGAGTCGTTAGTAACGTACAAGGTGGGTCTAGCACCTGTGTGTGTGTGGTGTACTTGGTAGGGACACGCTCCCCACTCCCCCATCCTTTCTAAGCAAATAGTTTCAGACGTAGTCAGTTTTGCATGCTCCTTTGAACATGAGCTTCCCTGATTCGTTGACCCTATTGCTGGAGCCCTTGGTCATCTGACTTGCTCCCTGGGGAGAGCTAAGATGCTGATACATCTGCCTGCCTGCTGCTGTCTCTTGGCTGGGGACCACAGGACACAGCAGGAAGAACAATTGCCCACAAGTTGTGTGGATTCACAACCAAGTTTCTTGACTGAAATCGCTAGGATGGGCTGCCTTGCGTTAAGATGGTGGCCCGGTGTGTTGGAGTGCCTGCTATGACCCTGTGCGCACAAGTACGTGTGGCAGTAAGCTGCAGGGAAGGAATAGCTGGACTAGGGTACAGGCTTGGGCAACTGGTACTTCGAGATGTCTCCCCAGCTCTCATGAGAATGAATCTGGGTCTGCTCAGCCTGGAGAGGAGAAGGCTGGGAGGGGATCTCATCCATGCTGATTGATATCTAAAGGGCGGGTGTCCAGGGGCCAGACTGTTCAGCGGTGCCCTGCAACAGGACAAGGGACACCGGGCACAAACTGGAGCACAGGCAGTTCCCCCTGCACATGAGGAAGAACTTGTTTACCGTGAGGGTGCCTGAGCCCTGGCCCAGGCTGCCCACAGAGGCTGTGGAGTCTCCTTCTCTGGAGAGATTCAACCCCCCCGGACGTGTCCCTGTGCCCCCTGCGCTGGAGGCACCTGTTTTAGTGGGGGGTGCTGGGGGATCTCCAGAGGGCCCTGCCAGCCCCTGCAATGCTGTGGTTCTGAGATTGAGTAGGCTGATGCCTCGCTGTGTGCTTCTCGCTAAGCTTACGTCACGTACAGGCTCTTTCTCACTTTCCAGTGTTTTTTTCACTCCACTGCTGCTGTCTCTTTCTGCTCTTTCTGTGCAAGACTCTTCAGCCAGAGCAGACTACAACAAATGGTTCAGGGATGTTTCTGGTGCAAGACTTTTAACTTCTCTGCTTCTCCCAGGCTGGTTCTGCACTTTGAGAGTGGAGGCTTCCTTGTTTTCTACAACTGCCGAATGCACTGGTGTACCTCTCCATGGGCTGATCCTGCTTCTGACATCCTGTCTGTGGAGTTCCACCGCGGCCGGGCACTGGATGCCCTCCGCGCACCTGATCCAGTCTGCTACACCCTCTTAGATCAAAGATATTTTTCAGGGCTGGGTGAGTTCCAGGGCATAGTGGTAGAGCCTTTTACCCCTTAGCTTTAGGGCTTCTTGTCCAGCCAGCTGAGAGGTGCTGATCTTGCTGAGGACAAGGCTTGCAGTCTGTAGCCGCAGGCTTCTGGTGCTTGAGTGCACCACGTGAGCCCAATGGTGCAGTGCCCAGTGAACTGTCTTAGTGCAGGCGACTGTGGATTGGCTTGTAATTGTGGAAGAAAGGAAGGCTTGCGTCAAGGGTGGTGGGAAAAGACTATCTTCCAGTCCAGTCCTAGCTGTAAGTCTATGCCTTGTACGCCACCTCCGATACGGGGAATGGCAGTGCTAGCTGTGATCAGACAGGTTGGTCACAGCGGTTGGAGCCATAGGTCTGCATTGTCTTCATAAGAGATATCCTTATTGTCTCCTTATTTCTGACCCTCTCCAGGCAACATCATAAAGAATGAGATCTTGTACCTGGCCAAGATCCATCCATTAACAGAAGGCTCTCTCTTGGCTCTCTCGGATCTGGAGCGTCTGCTTGACTGTGCTGTTCAGTTCAGCTCTGAGTGGCTGCATGGCAAGCTGCAGGGCAAAGGGCTGCACCCTCAGATCTACCAGAAGGAGCGGTGTCCCCTTGGGCACGCAGTGATGAAGGGAACCCTTGGACCCTCAGGTGGCTTTAAGAGGCTTACGTGGTGGTGTCCTCAGTGCCAGCCTGCAGTGCTGTCAGGGGATGGGGATCCTTCCCCAGCCACCGAGTGACTTGGCTTTCCACGTTCCTCCTTTCCTGGAGGGTGTCTAGGTGGTCTCTGAACCATGCTCTCAGTTGTCCTGAGAAGATCTTCATGGTTTCGTTGAGGCTATTGAGTTTGCTCCTTAGGGGACAGCGAGTTGGCAGAGTTAAGTGCTTGGCGGAGGCTACAGGAGTTGCTGAAATACAGTGTGCCTCTGGATGCAAAAAGGAAAGTGGTTGTAAATGTCTTTTTTTTTTTTTTTTGTCACAGTGACACAACAGTGTAAATAGTTTGACCAGGTCTGAGGTGTCTTGGTCCCCCTGCTTTGGACTATGGTGAATGGGAAGCGTAGGGTGTCAAGCAGGTGATTACTGTGGCCTGAAATGATCTTATCCCTTGACCCTAGTATGGGTGCAATGACTTCTGGCGGAGTTAGCAGGAAGGAGTGTATCCCTCTGCCTAAACAGCTCAGTTAATTCAGTGTTAGATAATCCTGCCTCTGCTTGTAGCTGAATATCTGTGTTCTGGGCTGCAATTAGGCATGCTTAAAAGCGAGCGGCTGTTCCCTCTGTCAGCTCTTACAGGAACGGGCTGCTTGCTTCCGAGGGCTGAAAATAAACCTCAACAGTGCTTGGTGAAGCTGATCTCTCTGCCTGCTTGTTGCAGTGTCTGCCCCCCCACAGGTTTCAGTTTTGTGGCACACTGCCAATTCCAGAGCTCTGTTTTAAAAAAAAAAAAAAAGGAACAGAAAAACAATAAAAAAATACTATTCAGCTTTAACACGTTATAGGGGTGGCCTCTAAAGCGAGGGGGACTGTGAGGCTCAGTCATGGCTGGTTACAACTGGGATCACAAGCCTGACAGAGCTGGGAGGTGTCTAACAATGTCTGTGGCAGTGATTGCACAGAACTTGGTGTCTGCAATGTTGTGTTGAACGCAGAAAGCTTTGGAAATACAGATGATGTGGTCCCCTACCTGATAAGCTGTGTGCCTCCATGCAGTAGGCAGAAGCTGTTGCTGTCCTCTCTCACTGGATCTGGGTTTGGTTTAATTTGGTTTAATGGATTGTTGACTTGAGTGAAAAATAAAAACTGGTGTTAAACTGGTGATGTTCAGCTTAAGCTCAGCGTGTCTTTTTCTGGTAGTTTCTTGGTGAAAAACTGAGGCGTACAGGGAAACTCCTGTATTCGGTGCGGCCCTTCAGAGGATGGTACCAGCAGCGTTCCTCAGCTGTGTACGCCTGGCCCAGCAGGAAAACTGTTTTCATGGGGCCTGCATTTAAAGGTGGATTGCAAATCACCTGGGAACGCCGGAGTTAAAGCCCTCAGTGCCAGGCTGCTTCCCAGACCAGGCTTACAGAGCTTGTCCGCTGTGAACTGCGCTGCCCTTGAGTGGTTGCAGGTTATGGGATTGCTGAATAATCCAATTAGTGGGGTTACGGTGCCAAAGATGGTTCGTGTCTCTTGGGAGCGTGTCCTGCAGGGGGTCAGCGAAGGCCTGGAGAGGAGGCATGGTGCTTTTTGATGCTGTTTTAAAACAAACAGAAAAAAACCCCCCACAACCCAGAAACCACCCCAGGCGAGGGACCCCAAAGCCTTGGAGGGGGAGAGACACACACACAC
>VZSC01012394.1:30204-74335 GCA_013398225.1 Steatornis caripensis | reverse complement strand
AAAAAAAAAGGTTACCAACTTTTTTAGAACTTGGCTTCTGGAGTGGGTTTTCACTAAAGATGGTGCCAGAAGACTCATAACAGAACCTGGCTGTCTCCATCCTTGGCATGATGCACTTTTTNGTCACTCTACAAAGAATGAAAGGGGGAAAAAAAAAAGGTTACCAACTTTTTTAGAACTTGGCTTCTGGAGTGGGTTTTCACTAAAGATGGTGCCAGAAGACTCATAACAGAACCTGGCTGTCTCCATCCTTGGCATGATGCACTTTTTAGTAAAGTTACTAAAAGAAAATTGGTTCTGTCCTAGCCCAAACCAGGAAAATAACTCATTGCTTGCTGGAAACAGCCTCTTCTGACAGTGGTATCCTATCGTTTTTTGCAGTCTCTGCTAAGGAATTACTAAAGTTTGCGGGGATTTCCCCAGGTTTCCCCTGTTTTTCCCTTAATGTATTTTCTCCCGTTGCAAATCTGTAAACACAGGCAGTTACTACCAGATACAATGGGCACCATGGTGTCTCCTGTGTTGGTAATCTCCCATCCTGTAAACAGTCCTGATTTGTGTATTTACTAAAAAGAAAGAAAGGATAATCTCACATAAAGTTATTGAAGGGTAATCTCCTAGGAAGTTAAGAAGGATTAATGTTATCTTACTGAAATAAAACTAGTTTCATGTATAGAAGGATAAATATTGCCTAAGGGACGAACAGATAAAATGAAATCCTATGCAATACTTTTAACTGGGTCTCTGTAAGTATATTTGAAAATAATAGCACTTAAGTACTATGTTTAACATGCAATGTGAGCTGGAGCCATAAACCAAAGTTCATATCTCGGGCTTTCCCTCTGTCTATAACCCAGATTTTATGAGATATTCTTTCGGTGTCATTATACTTTATCATGTCTAAATGTACACGGGTAAGGACTTTAATCCACAGATTAGTGCCACAATAGAATGACAGCTCCAAAATGTGTACTTGGCTGTTCAGAAAACTTTAATCTCTAGAGCTGTGTTGTATTTAAAAAGCAATATATTGTGTAATCCTGTAGAATGTTTTCCTGCACACACATACTGCTGTGTGCTAAAATCCTTACCAAAAAATACTCCAAGCCAGCCTGTTTACCATTTGTTCTGCTACAGTTTTCAATAATTAGGGGATCAATTAATTAAAAGATCAAAAGCACTAAATAGTAGGTCAATTATGATTTCCCTTTAAAAACTTGTTTTTTATGCTCCTATTTATAAACATAAAATTGCTGTTCATATTTAAGCAATCTTTGGGCTTCAAAAACCAGACGTGTCTGAACACAAAGTTACCTTTTTTTTTCTTCTTTGTTTCTGCCATGCACAATTCTCAAATGAACACCAGAGTCTGTGCTGTAACAAATTAGAAGCCCATTGTTTGTAAGGAGCACGCGATTGCTGAACATTTCGAAGGAAAGCTCCGAAGTGCAAAATGGCTGAAGAATACGCAAACCTATAATGGGGAAAAGTGTTTAAAAGCCATTTCTGGTGTGCAGGGACACATTTCTAATACTATTTCTCCTTACCAGCAAAGACTCTTGTTGATATGGCAAAATGGTGTTATGAAGTTTCATACTGTCGAGGTCCGTCACCATTCACACTCATGAATGATCCTGCCATTCCCAGCTACGTTCCCCCTAGCTGCAAACATAGAATAGAAATATCTAATTGTCCCTCCTGACACCACACATCTTACCTCATTCAGACCCTATTTTCGATAACCCGCATCCCTCTCCCATTTGCCCAGCTCCCACAAACCAAGGCACTAAACAGTTTCCACCTCCTGCACAGCCCACAAAAAAGGTGTTCTACCCTCTCATTTCACATCCCACTTCACCTGTAATGGTTGGCTTTGAACCTGGAAATGCAGATGTTGACACTTGTTGAATTTTTGCATTCCTGCAGGATTTAAGTGGTACGCGGTACCACAGGTGAGGCTGGGAGCTTTTGCCTTAAATAATTCTACCCTCAGGAATTTTCTGCACTGATGAAGGAGCAGCTATGTTGTTATTATTACAGCTGGGACAATGGTGCCTGAGACGAGCTGCCGCTGTGTCCCAGGCATCGATCCTGTTATTTGGACGGTTGGTCAACGGGCAGGATTTGTGCTGTTCTGGATGCAGTTTGCGCATCCCAGTGCTATAAAATCATGTTCGTTGTCTAAGGGTTTGCAACTCAACAGGTGGCTTTTTGTAACAATTTTGACTTTTGCATGGTTTTGAATCCTCTCTAAATACTTTGTGCTATTTACCAAACTATCAAGAAGCCTACTTTATTTCACTCATATTCCCTCATGTAATTAGTTTTTCCTTTCAGCAGCTTTCTGCTCTGTCTCTGTTTCTCTTTGTTGCTGATGATATAGTTACATATACTCAGAAAATGAACTAGGAAATTAGCACTCTGGGGATAAGTAAATCATGTTTTTCTGTATGTTTCTTCTTTCCATCCCTCTTCAGAAGTTTTTTCAAGGAAGTCTGTATTGCGAACGGGATTTAGTATCAAAATTCACTTTGTTTCATTATATCTAACAGACAGAAAATGTAAAATTTAGAAGATTTAAAATATCATAACTTAAATGCTACATTTTTTTTCCAAAGATACCGTTTTATGGGAAAACTTTTAAAAGAATACTCTTTTAGGAGTGTTTTTTTCCTTCTGTTGAAATGCTGCAGTGGTGATGTTGCCTACAAATACCATTCTATGAAGCTATCAACAGATTAATGCCTAGATCCAGGAAAGCATATGATTATACAGTTACACTCTCTCAAAGCCAAATATTAAACATGACCACAAATGTTTTCTAAATTAAGGCTGAAAAGAGGAATAGAGAGTTAAAATGCACTGAGAAGAGGTTTCTACAGAGTATCTCTTACTTAAGCTTTTTTTTTGAGAATCTGAAAGATGATTCTGCTATCTTTGGATTGTCTTTAAAGACGAAGGTGCTGCATCTATACAGGTAAATTGCATGTTTTCAGGGAGCACTACTGGTCACTGGATTATGTTATATATAGTACTACATTGGTATGTTTCGGACCTGGACCAACCAGTATTCTCCCAAACAACTCCTGGACATAGCTTGAAATACATGGAGTGTCGCATTGTTTTCGATT
Source organism: Steatornis caripensis (assembly GCA_013398225.1). Lineage (NCBI taxonomy): Eukaryota > Metazoa > Chordata > Aves > Caprimulgiformes > Steatornithidae > Steatornis > Steatornis caripensis. The sequence goes on along the minus strand of VZSC01012394.1, from coordinate 71,204 downwards.
ACTTTTGCATGTGACCCATTTCAGGATCTAAATGTGTTTAATATTATGTATGTGGGCTGATGCATATTGTTGCTCTCAGTGGCAGAGAATTGCTCCGGACCTGTTTAATACATAGCATGGAAGTGTTAGCCTTGCTTTGAGAAGTGTTTGAATCTAATCATCATTTTCAGAGATGGAAATAAATTCTAGACAGCTTAATTGTATCAGTAATAAATATTTTTTCAGTAACTTAACATTGTGTAATCAGTCTCTGAATACTTCCTCAAAATTCACATGGTTATTGTCTAATCACAGATTCAGCCCTACTTGCAAACATTTTTGTATAAATGCTTCTAGTTTTGGTGTGGATTTTTTTTCCCAGAAATATGCCAGCAAAGAAACATCTGTATGTATGCATATTTATATATATCCATGTCTTATTTTTTCTGCTTGCCCATTCTTTGCAATATTGCAGATCACACTGATCCTTCTTTTTGAGGTGCAGTGCACAAATAATGTCTTCAACTACGTATATTAGAACCTTGCATTTGTTGCGGGACTTCCAGTATTATCAAGAGCTTTGAGCTAGACATCAACCATGAAAATATTTCCATACTCAGCCAAACCACAGAAAAACTTTACCAAGATCCACATGGATAGCAAATCATCAGGTTGTTCACAATCCCCTCCGCCTGCACAACAGAAAACATTGCTACATTTGGGCAGCAGTGAAACGAGGTAGTTAAAAAGCATGGGGAAGCAGCAGCAGCAAGGACACTACATATTTTACCAGCTATTGTCAGTTACGCTTATTGTGAACAAATACTATGCCTCCTTTTGTTTCATCACTGTCTCCCATCTGCCATCCTTCTGTCCCTCTGCATTTTCCTCCTGGCAGGGCTAGGGCTTGTTTCCTATTACTTATTGTCTCTCTGTGCCAAGGACCCTCTTACGAGTAACTCTGGGTGCTATGTCACCCCCCACTTCCCTCATACCTTCTTTTTTCTCTGAACAGAAATCCTGCTCAGGTCCCCCACCTTCTCTTCTTTCCCAGTGGCAGGGGCACCCGTCATGTGTTCTGTCATCCTCCTTGTTCCATCAAAACCGGACCAGGCCACTTTGTCAACTTAGCCGCCCAATATCAAATGTCTTATTTGCTGCGTCATTTTGCCCCAATTCTTTCCTCACCAGTAGCAGTATTCCTTACTCTATTCTCATAGTCATTTGTCTGTAAAACACGTTATCAATCCATTCTGTTCTATCAAGAGAGTGCCAGGAGTTACTTCATATTTCAGGATAGCCTTATCAAGTGTGAAATGACTGATGGTTGGAGCTACAAATAGTCACAGAAGTGCTTTAACCTGAGGTTATGCTAAACAGATGGCAAGGAATGCACACGCACAGTCTTCTGCATCTTTATTTTTAAATGCCCCCAGTCAACAATTTTCTACCCATACATTATCAGAACAGTTCTTAAAAATATGAATGTGATTGAATACCATCTTCATGGAGCGTTGCATGAGTAAAGAAGCAGACAAACTGAGATTTTTTTTTTTAAATGACTGAAAATTCACAAAGTGGTGCTAGCAGGTCTATCCTACAAGTATTCTCAGCTTTTCTGAAATTCTTCTCATTTCATAGTTCATGATATAGCCATGCACTTTAAAGATATAACTAAATTAATTTATTTCCCACTGACTTGTCCTTCCTTTGGAGCTATGTGGCCCACGGTTTGTAACTGAGAAGAGTTAAGCTATTCACCACAGAGAAGTGCTTTCAGAATTTCCTAAAACATATACCACATGAGAAATAAGAATTTTTGTCAAAAAATACAAAGCATGGCAGGAAAACAGTGTTACCAAGAAGAGAGACTTTAGTTCCTCTCTTATTCTGATACGTTGTCTAGAATTTTTATTACCAGCAGTATTTTGATAATGACCATGAAATCCACTGCACTCACTTAATCCTCCCATTATGTGTAAAAGAGCAATACTACATCCTTTAGGTTAATTAGAGCATAATTCCCCAAGCAACATACATATGCGCTGGCACTAAAATGAAAACTTTAAGCTGGTTGGCTGATTTTAATGCTGCTTTAACATTTACCATCTGTCAAAAACCAAAGTAGTAGGCTATTCTGTTCCCTTCTGACCTCTTGCAGAGATAACACTCACTAGAGAAACACATGGTTTTATCAGGAAGACCTGAATCATCACCCAGTCTTCTAGTTTTATACAATGCTAAGCACCGCATGCAAGGTAGTAAGCACCGTGACATACCATTTGATCGTGAGATTTCTTAGCACTTTTCAAAATTGAATATGTGTAATAGTTCTCTGTAATTTCCATGCGTCTTTGATAAACAGGCACCTCTGTGCTCTATTCAGTAAGTAGCATTGCTTTTCCTTCACTATAAGCCCTTGCCGAGAATCCCACATGAGCAGGGAATATTTAATTCTTAGGCAAACTGCCTGCAATAAAACTATTTTGAGCTCTATTGTAGATGATCTGCCCTTTAGATTATTTCAGGTTCACACAGCTGCACAGCAAATAGAAATATTTCGCAGCTCAATAAATGGGGCAGCTGGTATTTTGATTCATCTCGGAGCAATTTCATCGGGAATCAATAAAGTAGGGTGTTCATTTTGAACAAAAGAGCATGTCTGATGGGATATCATCATTGTCATCGTGGTCATCTTCTAGGAGCCTAGAGATGAATGAACGCTTCTCTTTCTTAGAGTCTTAACTTTTCTCATCTTAATGTACACATTGGCATTTAATTTCCTATCCGTTATTAGCTCACAGGCATTGGTAACAAAACAAACAAATAACAAAGTCAGAAAAAAGGAAGGAAGAAAAAAGATAAAAAGAAAGTGTGTATTGCTTGCATGGAAAACAAGAAACCAGTTAAGATTTCCCATTCCCGGGGAGGAATTACCAAATAGGGATAATAAATAGTATCAACACTCCCGGAGCGCCTCATTGCTCTAGAATCAGCTTTCCATTTTATTTTCTACGTTAAGAAATGGTAACCTTTCTGCTCTCTGTTCTAGTTTTAACTTGATTGTTTAGCACTTGTTCAGTATCGTTTTCTTCTCTTTGTCATGTTTCCGTCCGGTGGTGTCTGAAATAAGGCTCTAGTCTTTGTCAAGAAATTTATATTGCACTTTTGTCCATACAAATAATTCTTAAGTATCCTTTTTCTTCTTCTGTTTTCTTTATGTCAGTGATATTTCCTATCTTTTCTGTGAGGTGTTGCTTGAAAGGCTATTGTCAGCATTTGAGATACTCCTTTATTTGTGAAATGCAATCACAATTCATTTACTTTGTAGAGATGGAAAGATGGATCCAGACATGCTCTCTATCAATAAAACTTCATTTGAAGGCTATTGAAGATCACATTTCTGGCTATTCAAGCCACAGACTACATTTCTTTTTAGAAAAATGTTTTTTTTAATTGGCTTTTCCTTCCGTTCCTCCCTCCGATTTATATAGGTTTTCCTTGCATATTTTTCTCAAGCTTGATTTTCACTGATCATAATTTTCATTAATGATAATATAGCTAAATTGATAACTCCACTTCTACAATCGTGTAGTTTTTGCTAATACGATTTCTTTTCAGCCTGAAATTCTCAGCACTTGGTCTCAGTCCAAGGTTATTTCCTTTTACTAAAACAGAAGTACATTCATCCTTCAGAGTTAGGACAGAAGAACTTGCTCTTAAAAAATCATCAGACTATGCTTCAGAGGAAACAGGAACAGTGAAACCTTGAATATAGCTAAGGATTTTTTTTCTGAGGAACTAAGCTAGCAAAAAGTAGTTCTAAGGTCTTCATTCCTTATTTCATATAACTGATGATATCACAATGTGGACAATTTGCAAAAAGTTCTGTGTGGGTCAAATTTTATTTTTTGTTTTAAATCACAGCCTTTTCAATCTGGCCTTGATGTTGAGTTAATACCTCCTCTCCTCAGATTATTTAATGGCTTGTCTCTCAGCAGATCTATGACGCCTTCCTTTTTTGAGTACTGTGTCCATCACTCCCACCCCAAACACGAAGAGGATGAAACAGTCAGTGTCCTTTTGACCACTTCTGATGGTATTCCTAAAATAAACAGTAGATGGAGACAGAAAATTTTGTTTTCTGTTGCAGTCTCTTGAAGAAGGGTATATATTGGCACAGACTAGAGGAATCTATACTCAGGATACTGTATCTCTTAGAAAAATTACAGAAAACCCTAAACATTTTTCTTTTTTTTTTTCATGAAGCCATGTTTCATTCCTATTATGGGAATTTGTGGCTGGGTTTTGAGGTTTGAGGCACAAGGAGCCCATTGGCTTACAGTAAAAGATTGTCAGGAAGATAGCCAAAAGGATTTATTGTCTCTGTGCATTATATACACACCCACGCTTTCTATTATCCAAACAGTGGGATGGATTTTGCCTGTGGACTCTAGCAGCCATGGAACACAAGTGGGATGTGGCAAGCAATTTGCCGGTTGTTCTTATCTGGATTGTGATTTCTTTACATCAACACAACAGAGTTGTGTTAACTCTGTTTTGCTAGTAATTTAATATCACTGCGATTTTGACAAAGAGTAAACAAAAATATTACAGAAAATAAAGTGCATTTACTGTATTGAGAAATCTTTATTTAATATATTTTTACCAATTGGGAAAAAGTTTCTTTTATTTCTCAAAAACCCTTGCAGCAGTAACTTTATCTTAAATGTCAGTATTCCCTATACCTCAAATATTTTTCATCTTGCAGAAAGCATTTTGAAGACGTAGCTAAATTTTACCTGAAACAGACAAACAGTATTGTTATAGGAGTAGCCTGCGACAAAGAGAATGATGTTTTAAAACTATATATAGGAGAAAGGGAACATTCATTTAACTTGCTGTTAAAATAAATTGAAACTCCTGGGATTTTCCTTTTTTCTGTGGTTTTACAGTGGGAAGAAAGGCCAAGAATCTTAAAGGTATTTGGGTGTCCAGCTGCCTCTAAGGCTGTGAACAAAGGCATATAAGCCAAGACAGCTGTCTTGGTAAATAACATTCATGTTACAGTGGTAGCCTGTTGGCAGCTCAAAAACTTTTGCGTTTGGCTTTGCAGTCTTCTATCTCAGACCTGAAGAAGAGCTTTTGTGCCCAAAAGCTTTCCGCATTTCAACTGAATAGATTTTTTTTACAAATGTGTAAATAGCTATATTCAAAAATTTAAGTCCTCAAAATCCTCCTCAAATCCTCTTCAAATTCTGCCTAATTCTGGGTACGCCTACGACTTTTTGCTTAGGAATCTGCAAACATACCTCTGGGAGCACCCGGAGTCACTTGCATTTTGAGGTGTAGGAAGTGTGTTACTGAGGCCAAATACACAGAAGTCCTAGCAATTAGAGGTGTGAAGTAGGAGATAGAGGAGACCTTCATGTCTTGGCTGTTCTCACGTTGGTGGGATGTGGATCCTCTATTGCCAGCTCCCAGGAGAGCAACACAAAGCTGTGAAACAGGTTAAACTCGTCTTCATTTCTCCCATTGCATCTGTGTCACTGTGTGGAGGGCAATGCAGGCCTCAAAGGCCAAAACAAAACAATCGAAGAGACAAGATGATTCTACCCAAGCGGGACAGTGCTAACCAAAGGAGGGAAATATTCTGTATTCTGATTCTCATCTCTCAGTCGTTTAGGCACTATGCATTGAACATTAATTGAGTTGCTACCAATATCTCTGCTACATCAGAGATTCTGACCACTTCAGTGGGCTATAGCGTCAACAGATCCCACCTGGAAAAATTAATGCAGCCATCCTGATAGTGGGCCTGGAGCCAAAAGAGGTGACAGTATGGCTGCAAACTCCTCTAAGCCTTCATGATTGATTGCCCACTACCACCACTTTCAGTTTGAAATGAGTTGAGCCTTGGCAGCTGTTCTTCATTTGCGATCTGATCTCATCCAACATATAGACCATTAATGTTTCTAGTTGTAGTTAACAGTAGAAAAAGTTTTGCAGAAGATAGATATTTTAATACAAATAAGGATATGGTAGAAAGAGTCTGGAAATGTTTCTGGAAAAAAGCAGATGTCAACACTGGCATTGCTGGAGGAGAAAAGGCAACAGGAACAGATTTCAAGCCTGAGGAGTAGACTCACCAAAGGATTTAAGCATATAAATCGAGTGACCTGCTCCTGTGAGTTAGTGGCAGTATTGTTGTAGCTCAATTTGTATGTACTGCTGAAGTTTGCTTTGCTTACTTCAGACCTTTGTGTGATCAAAGAGATACTTTGGGCTGAATATTTATATTGCTATGTGCCTGTTACCTTCTAGACCTGACATTGCATTCCTCATGTGCCATAGAAGTCTTAGCTGCGTATCAAATTCAACTTCAGATCCATAAATCGTCCAAAGATACATTCTTAATACATGTTGTTATAATTAAAAATGAAAACATACAGCCATTATAAAACAATTTAGGATGCCCTTAAATATAGTGGGATTTCCTTTGTGACAAAAATTGAAGAAATGTGGGGTTTTTAACCCCTGGACTACAGTTTATCAACCCTGGATTTGTTTTGAGAAGTGTTCTTTCTCTGGTGGGAAAAAAAAAAAGTAGTGGTCTTCTGAGAGTGTTACAACAGACTTTTCCCCACTGTCCAAAGTCTAATGTATAGGAAATTACTGTCTACTACTGGTAAAGAGGCCAAACTTATGATTCGTATAAGAGCAAACTAAATATGCCTTTAAATGCCAGCACTTCAGAGAAAATGAGCGAGAGAGAGAGACAGATGTGCTTACTGCACTTAGAAAAACAATAGATCTTTTTTCAGGGATTTTTTGTTTGTTAGTAACCACAAAAGGTAAAATCAATCAAATAAATAACATGAAACCTGCAATCATCTGAAAAGTAATGGGATAATATAAGTGCTAAGCTATTTTTTCTTGTGTTCTGTCACCATTCTAATTATCTTCTTATATTCATGTGATACAGTAAAATAAAGATAAATAAAGATTTTTTCCCTATGATTTATAATCTTCTTTGAAAATTTAATATTCCTGATTTTAACTATGTAGCATTTAAATACAGGATAGTAGCCTGTCTGTATATAGAACCATAGTCAACATTTTTAAAAGATCTCTGCAAATGCAATGAACAAATCCCAGACTGAGAGAAACAATTATTCTTCAGAAATGGAAATATAGTAAAAATATATATATATAGGCAGAAATAAATTCCCAACTTGTTCTTTTGCAGGTTGTCAGATGTGATGTTTTTGAAGGTTAAGCTGGAAGGTAGCAGGAAAGGCACTGTGGGTTTTCTGCAGGAATTCCTTTCCTCCACATGCCACTCTAGGGCTCTTCTCTGTTCAGCAGAGTTTCAGGCCAAAGTGGTTATTCTGTAATTGTTGTATGTTTCCCTTCTCCAGCTGGTTCCTGCCTGTTGGATTTTCTTTTTGAAAAGTAGAATAAATAGCAATTATTTCTTGCAACTTGTTCCTCAGAAGCCAGCCACAAAGCCATAAAACTCAATGACCTAGGAAAATTCAGTTGATATAAAAAAATGTTACTTATTTGGGATCCAGACATAGAAATAAAACTGGGACTACTGTTGGTGTCTGGGAGTTTCTACTCCCTGATTCAACATACTTAGTGTAGAAGGAGAGAGAGAGAGAGAGAGAGATGAGTGAAAGAAAGAATTACAGAAAAATCAATGAGTGATAGAAAAAGGGACCTTGAAGTTCTTCAGGTCCTAACTTCAAAAAGTATCCAACAGACACAGCTCCAACCTTTTAAAAAAATCTTTACTAAAAAAGATTCATAGTCTCCCTCAGCAATTTGTTCCTCTGCTCAAGTATCCTTTCCTTTAGAAATTTCTCAAATATCTACCCTAAATTTCCTTCACTGAAGTTTTAGCATTTTTTTTCTTGCCCATTCCCAGTGGACATGAAGACAAGTTTGTTTGCAGATCCAAGAAATATGCAGAAAATCATTTTATATTTTCCTTCATACTTCTTTTTGCTGGACTAAGCCACACATCAGTTTAAGGTTTTCTTGAAGGTCTGCATGAGACTCCCTGTCACAGTATGTCAAAATTGGCCCATGTCTTTCTTGACTGTGCAGATGCTGCTTTCAGCAGCTCTGAATGTTACGGAAATACTGCTTAATTATTTCACTCAATTCACAGCCCCATCAGCATAAATATCAGTAGTTCACTAGAAATTTGGAGTCATGGGATGAGATTCATCTGACCAAATGTAGATATCTATATCCGATCTGGTCATACAAGATCATTTGGGTAAGGGAAATAGCAGTTCTGAAGCATGATTTTTGTCATGCAAAAGGAGATGTCTACATTTGTTTAAGAGACTCTTAAAAGGACCTAAAAGTGTCTATTTTTTTCCTTTAACTACATAGGGATCCTAGAACTAAATAACCAACTCAGCGTGCAGTTGATTAATAGTCAGTAATAGGAACCCATAGTATCATACATCCACAAAAAACAGGTTGGGGCAGAATTTTGCTAATTTCCCATGCATAATTAAAGAGACATAGGCTACTGTTTCCTCAGGAATTTTGTATTTGCCTTTGAAAATATGAGTAGGCTTCAGAGGCTGTACAGGTCATTCACCAGGACATAGGATGTTGCCGTAGGATTGAACATTTCTTTAGAATATCACAGTCAAAGGGAGAACTAGGGGACAGAGCTAGGTGAAACAACTAAGACTTATCATGAGTTAATTTTTCCTACAGCTCTGCAGTTTAGCACACACATGTCATATTCAATATGTGATGTCTTTTTCACCTGTAATATGCATGCAACTTTTTATACTGGTGTAAAGTCTTTTAATATCTGAAAATGTTTTTCCTGTAAACCCAATTCTTCCACTTGGAGCACTAGCAAAATTCCCAGTTTCTTGAATAAAAACCAATAAAATACAGAGCAAGGGAACAGGGTTTAAATCAAGAGTGTAAACCAATTAGATATTTTCATGGTTGGCCTTTGTGCTTCTAAATATAATGCCTATTGTTCTGTTTCCAAAGGCATCAGTCCTGTCACCCTCGCTGACTCTCTCAGCGTTTTTCGTGCCAGCACTGAGGGCTGTTTTCTTCCCTTCTGAGGTTTCAGCCAAGCACCATCATGTGCCCTTCCCACGTGTCCCTCTCTTCCCTTCAGCCACCCATGTTCTTAGACTCCTTTTTCTAATAAAATCTTTTAACAGATGATAAGAGGGCAGAACATATGCAAATTATCTTAGTGAAGTGGATACTAAATATCTGAATCAGCAGCATAACTTCCAACTACCACACTAATTAATCTCTTATTTATGACTCATTGTCAACTGTACATTTTTGGAGTGCTGACAGATATAGCTGGCATACAGCAGTAAATAATGTTTCAATGGTCTCTTACAGACTTGGGTGCAATTTAAAGCTGTGAATTACCCAAAATAAGATACATTAATGTATGAACACAGATAGATACAATGATTTTATTCCATCTTAATTACTTATTTTTACTTTTTTATTTGGCTAGCTCTGTATTAGAAAATCGAAAGTGTAGAATATTGTTCTTATTTGTCATGTATTTAAACACAACCTAATCTGTTGGACCTTGCCGAATGATATCTATCAAGCCGAAGTGTTTGTCAGAAGTACCCTCATTACTCAGCAGTCAATGCCATTCACTAGCTTAGGCCAAATTGATTCCCTGGGATGATGCACAATTAAGTAGATTCCCAGGGCATCTGATTAAGTAAAGTGTAGAAAGCTACCTATGAATCACTGTAGCATACATTGTTCACTAAACTTTCAGCGTTCTACAATTTTAGTGAGGTATTTCCTTCCCACTCCATGGAAATTACTCTCAGTGAGGCAATTAGACAACAGGAGGATGTACACATTAGAAATACAACAAATTAGATTAGACAGATCTTTCCTGACCAAACTGAAACCAATGATACCTACTCAAGGGTCTTGAAACTGATTTTCAGGGGCTCCTAAAATTGATTTGCTATGTCTTTAATTATTCTCTAGTAAAACTGCTTCTGGTAAACAATCAGAAAATAGAGCCATAGCTGAAGTCTTCTCCCTAGCTCTTCTCACTGTTCCTATGTATGCCACAGTTCAAGCCAGGAATTGAAAACTAAGTTTTAAGAGAGATCAATCTCTTTGAACATATGCATTATCAGACTGAATTCTGTCTAAATAACCATACCATCTCTATTTGTGGCTATCCCTTGCCCTTGTGGCGTAACTGTTGTAGCAGCATGAGGGATGAAAGTAAATGCAGTAGGGGCCTTCTTGCTAAAAATAAGTATGCTTAACTAAAAGAAAAACCTTTGTAACGTGCATACTGGTGAACTCAGGGAGGTATTCATCAAAACCTCTCTACAATTCACACAGGAAAGAGTTTGCAGATCTAAAATTTCTATTCTTTCTCTGGTTCAGGCTAGTTAGCTTATTCTATCAAATCTTCAAATCAATAACATTTATTCTAGTATTTTTTGCAATATATGGAGCAAAACTAGATCCAATTGAAGCCACTATTCCTGTTGTGTGTACAGTCCCTATATTTGGGACAACAATTGCATGTACATGCTCAAAATGTTTTAATGTTCGATCTGTTGCACATTCACAGTTGAACTGTTCACATCTAACTCAAACCATCGAAGAAACAGATCATGCAGAAATTAGTTGATATAACCTCCTTTAATAAATTATGGCAGGAAAAAAACATACTCTTAAAAGAGGGCCCAAAATCAGCATATAAACCAGAGCTGAATGTCCCTGAGAAATGTCCAATGTCTCTTTACTGACTAGAGGGAATGCCAAGATAGGTGGTTTATGCCCAAATGAAACTGATTTGGTTAGAGTTAGCTGACAAAAATCACACCCACAGAGATGTAATCATCTCTCAACACAGGAAGCTGACATGGTTCCTGATCTTTATCACTTGGCAATTATAATGACAGAGTTGAAAGCTGGGTGAATAGGGACAAAATTGTGAAACGAGATGAAAGTATTATTCTTATGAAAACCATTTCACAGAAAACTGCTGTTTTACAACAGTAACTGCTGTTGTTCAGTAATAATGTCTGCTTGCATGAAAAAAGGTAATAAAAACAATTGAACATGTTATAAAGCTTGGTTAGCTAACTTAACAGCACTTATTTTTTCAAAATACAAGAGGAAAAGACTAGGTGCTGCACAAAGCAAGCAGCCTGCATAAGTAGGGTGATTGTATATCCTGCTGTCCTTCAAATTACAATGGTTTTCTAAAGTGTCCATGTCACTGTTGATTCAGTTATTTTTCAAAATATGTTACTTACAGTTTTTCTTTTCTTTTGTATTTTGACAGAAAAAAAAAGAAGCTTGTTTTCAAAGTTGAAAGTATTTAGATAAAAACAAATAGACCACTTTTTTTCTCTTTGTACACAACAACATGGTGGATTTCCTCCTTAAAACAAAATTCATCTTCCCATACCATATCCAAATAGCATTTTTCTGTGAATTGAACAACAGTTGTAGATGGAAACGAAATCCTTTCAGAGAATTGTTAGTAAATCTCACTGCATCTTGGCTTTCTACTAAAGCAGATAATGTCTTATCCTATGCCCAAATCAAAGGCATTTGCTATATTAAGTACTTGATCCAAACCCTTAGGCACTTTGTCAAAAAGTTTGTTTGCCTTGGGGGGATTTTCATTGATACAAAAACTGGGTAAGCAGAGAGTATTTACTAATAAAAAACAAATACTGAACTTCTGTTCAAAGAGACTGGCAGGAGGCTGTTTGTGTCTCCTTACAACCACTAACAGTTTACACCAGATAGATTGTTTATGTCTAAAAGAATGCGGACTGTAATTCCTCTTACTATCTGTGAATTCTGTAATGAATTAAAAGTTCAAATGGTTAAGACTTTCCAAAATGTCAAAAGCATTAATTTCCTTCCTGCTTTAGGTACAGATCACCATCAAAACTTGCAAGGAGTCCACTGAAACTAAAGTAACTAATTTTAAGCACAGTAGAGCTTTTGTAACATCTCATAATGCTTATGCGTACACAGGGAAAACTGCTTTCCTAAAAGAAAGACCAAAACCCAAAGACCAGGGTGTTGGGCCCATGATTATAAACATCATGGAAGAAAGAAAAAGATCTGTAAGAGAGGTAATATATTTCTTAGGTGTGCAAAATATAGAAATCTCAGCTCAGAGTAGACCAAAGTAAGTCAGTGTCGTTACAATCCCCATGAAGGCTGATAGAGCCATTAAAGATTTTATACATCTGAATTGTAAAATGAGGTAGATATACTCATTGTCCACAAACACAGATGTAACACTGGTGGTTACCTTTTTCCTTCTCCTCTGCAGAATTGGGTATAGTTAGCTTCCTTGTCTAGACAGAAGAAAGTAAACCTGATAGTGAGAGACATGATGTGAGAGTTAAAAGACCAGATGAGGAGGCGTAAAAGCCACTACTTTTTTTTCCTCTACAAAAATCACTTTGCTATATTACTCCTTTTTCCTTCCATGTCCATTAAATTTCACGTTTTCTGAATACCATTTCCTTCTTCCACAAAGCAAAAATTCTTTTGAATAATGGGGAATAGTCTCTTTTTAAAGGGGAAGCCAATGAATCAAGCCTGCTTTTTCATGATGGCACTCATACAATGTCAAGAGAGCATGCTCAGGCTCTGCAAGAATCTACAGTCTTGAGGATGAGAGAAAGAGCTCTCCTCTAGGTTAGTGACTCCTTGAACACAACCTCTTCTCTCTCTCTGCTGTTGAGAAAAAGGACAAGGCAGAGGTCATGCAGTGCTAACAGAGCAGGATTTTTTGCTGCTGCTGAGGTCAACATTCACTCGTGATTACAGTCTGGATGGATCTTCACCTAAACATTGCTGAGACAAACCTCTCACTCAGGACATGTGAGCAGATGGAGGAAACAAATGCAAGAGAGGAAATATTATCAGGTTGATGCTATTTTGTCCTCAGTGGCACCTTTTCTGTTCCTTCATGAAGACCAGAAGATGAGTTTGAAGACGAAAAGTACATTGATGGCATTTGATTCATTCTCTTTCTACTTTTTGGCAAGTAGTTATGCTGTGCACCAGCACCAGGTCTGCTGACCTTGAAGGTCAATCATTCTAAAATTTGAGCAAGTGCTTATTCACCTCCTTCCAAGCAATCAAATCCCCTGTGGAGTACAATGTAATGAAATGATTCAAAGATGCTCAAGTTTTCCTATATACCTCTTCTACATTTTTCAAATTTTCTTTATTCCCTTATACCTTTTATACCTTTTAGTTTCTACCTTTTTTGTTGCTGTTCTTTTCTCATTTGAAGGAAGTCAACAATTAGGACCCCTCTCTCAAAATGCTAGTATTACTGTGAGCCCCTTCTCCTTTCATTAGACAGACATTCATGCAGTAGTTAGGAATGAAGAGGGACTCAAGTGAGAAAATGAGCCCCAAGCTGCCTATGCGGGTTAAAGCAGTTGGAAATATATTGATACTAGAGATGTGCAGTCTTCACAACACAGCACCAAGCTGCACTTTCCCACAATTACAATGAACGCTGTCAAGCAAATCTGTGATTTTGTGGATATCTTGACCATTCCCTTGAAGTGCAACGTCCATAATTCCTGCCTTTCTTTTCATACCTCTCTTTTGAAAGTATTCTTTCTTTCTTCAGTGTTCCCTACAGCATAATTAAATTTGTAAATCTGGTAGTGGTAAAAGCAGGGCTGTCTTTGCTGATATGTTGTCTCTGTTCCCTTTAAAATATCTAGAATCTTACAGTGGGCAGTAAGATCACTGTCTTCAGGAGAACTATTATTTTCCTCAAAGATTATTCTTATGTTCTCGTGAAATCAAGAAGATGCCACTGAGAACAGATTTCAAAGAATCTTTCTCTTCTAAGATTTCTAAATGTAGAAATGCATTTCAAAACACTCGGCTTGTTTTAAAACTACTCATTAAACTCTCCCTATTTTTCCCAAGGAACTTCTGAAAATTAACCCAGAGGGATGTTGAATTAATGACTGGTAGTGCGTTGCCTTGTATTGTGGGCATAGAAGATTAGGATCAGCACCTGTTTTTTTGACATTTCTGGCTGGGCGTCAACACAGATTGTTCCTTGGTGCTGGATGCTCATGCCCATCTGTGAGGATGGCGTTGTGCCCATCTGTGAGTTCAGAGTGCCTTTGTCTACGATCAGCGATTGGTTTAATTGAGCCGCCTATATTGGAGTGAAAGCACTATTGCTTCCCTATCACCCTTTCATGTGCCAGAATGAAGCTGTGGTGACACCTTCCTCATCCCTACTGTCACATCTTGATATTTATGTAAGCCTGAACAGCAGAATGGAAGGAATCAGTCACTATTCACAATGACTTTTAACTGCCAAAAAGGCATATTTGTATTGCAGCAGACGATGAGCAATTTGAGTAGTGAAGTGTACAGAAGAAAGGGTTTTTCAAAAGCTCCCTGTGTGTAGGTCCAGAAGACACACAGGGTCAGGAAACATACTAAACGGCTGAGGAGCATTTCTGACTGTGCTCAGGAACACCACCAATAAACAGCTAAACTGGAGGTATATACTCGTGATCAGCTGGCGGCAATGTAACAGATTCTTTTTATTCAGCAGAGTAAAACACTGCTGCCCAAAGACTGTGCCATTCAGTTAAATACAAGACATAACTGGTTGTATCACATCAGGAGAGAGAACAAGAGCACTGGCATCTGGAGTTTTAAAGGCATTAAACGATAATAAAATCAGAGGTGACCTGACTGAGACTCCGCTCCACTGTACTTCCCCTGCAGTCTAGAATCTGGCTTGCAATGTGCCCAATCTGGGTATCCTGAGTGTATTTCAACAGCAGCAGGGAAATATAGAACAAATAACAACTACCTTCTCCTAAGTACACTCCTTATCTCTAAACAAAAGCAAGGTACTGTCATGGAAAAAGTTTATTTCAGACTCTTGCTTTTATTTAGCCTCCCATTGTGAGTGCTAACATTCAGAAACCTGAACTTGATATCCTAGTTATCCGGCTGCTTGGTTTGAGATGTCCTTAAGTTTATGAACATATTTTTTAAAGTTTTTTTTTTTCTTTAAAGTACTTTTACNCTGGCTTGCAATGTGCCCAATCTGGGTATCCTGAGTGTATTTCAACAGCAGCAGGGAAATATAGAACAAATAACAACTACCTTCTCCTAAGTACACTCCTTATCTCTAAACAAAAGCAAGGTACTGTCATGGAAAAAGTTTATTTCAGACTCTTGCTTTTATTTAGCCTCCCATTGTGAGTGCTAACATTCAGAAACGTGAACTTGATATCCTAGTTATCTGGCTGCTTGGTTGAGATGTCCTTAAGTTTATGAACACATTTTTTAAAGTTTTTTTTTTTCTTTAAAGTACTGTTAGNTTGCTTTTATTTAGCCTCCCATTGTGAGTGCTAACATTCAGAAACCTGAACTTGATATCCTAGTTATCCGGCTGCTTGGTTTGAGATGTCCTTAAGTTTATGAACATATTTTTTAAAGTTTTTTTTTTTCTTTAAAGTACTTTTACTAACACACAGGTTTCAGCCACAAGAAATGAGATATCTTTCATGAGAACAATCTGCCTGTTTTAGTTTCTGTGGGTTCCTGCAAAGCAATATATATATAGATATCTGTCTTGCTCTCATTTATTCTCCTTTTCATTTTATGGAGTCCTCATTTAGTCTAACTACACTTTTTATTTGCTGATGAGGTGATTCCATAAATTACATTACTGAAGTAGGTCTTTTAATTATTTCCTCCTTCAGAAAACGTAGTTTTCAAAATTCCTTATTTCCATTACTGTGAATTTTTTTTTTTTTTATTTCTTATGTTGTCAGATTTAATTTAAATATTATTCATGCTGTGCTCTGGTTTCAATGCATTATTTAAATATGCTGACTTACATATTTTCCGATAAATTTTTGGGGAAAAAAGGCTATTACCATTAACTGTGATTGTTGAATAATACTGCTGTTGCATATTCATGTTTGTGGTGTACGCCAGTACTGTGCAGTGCTAGGACTGCAGAGCTGTTCTAGGGAAACAAGTCCCATCATACAAATCAGATGAGAGCTTCTCCCAAATGTGAATGCTTGCTGCTGATACTATCAGAAACAATTAAATTTGCTGCTGCTGCCAGTAACTTTGTTAAATCCTTGGGCACTAAAGAAAAAAATTCTATGTATGCCTTTGCAGTGGGGAAAAAGACCAGGAAAAGATAGAAAGGCACAAGGAGCTCCAAGGACATGTCTACACTGAGAAATAAAAACATACCTACAACTAGTTTGCATCTACTCTGCTTTGAGGACGCTGACCCCACCATTGATTTTTCTTGGAAATATTTATTAAGAAGGTCCCAAACAGACATAGAGAGCAAGCTGAAAATTAACTGGTGTATCCCTGGGATAGATACACTGTGCCCAAGCCAGGGAGACCTCAGGGAAGATCTAAAGCTTGGCATTTGCAAAGAGTGTAACTAGCTGTAAATGCAAGAATATTAGTATCAAGGTTGTTTATGATTGTTTATGCCTTCCCTGAATTCATGACATTTCTTGTCCCATGCACTACAGGAGCAGGCTGCTACAGCTCTCACTATGCAGTAGAGTCTATCCTCCTGAAAATGTTTGCCTTGATATGGTCACAATTTTATTTTTTATGAGTTCATTTTTAATAACTATTTCGTTAGTTTATAAACCCATGGTGATTACTCTTAAAACAGTAATTGACAGTGTCCCTTTGAAGCCTCAAAGGTGAGAGGGGAGAAATAATGTCAAGGACAGTTTTAGGCCTAAAACCCAAACTCTGTCAACTGACAGGAGATGTCTCCAAAACCAGTGATGGGGATAAGAGAATGTACTTCGTGCATTACAGCTTCTGTTTCAAATAACATTTATTTTCACCTGGGAGAATGAATTATTTAAATATTATATTAAGGACACTAATCATGTTTCCATTCCCTTTTAAAATATTCTATTTTATTTTAATAAGTTTTTTCATATAATAAATAAAGTTACATTTCTTAGAGGTTCCTTCATGGGTTGTTTGAACTTATGATTAATTGTTTGACGGGTAAGCTTGAGAAGAAAAACAATTTTGCTAGGGTGATTAGTAGATGTAATGCATGTTACATACTTTCCTTTCATGTTACTTGTAGTCTGAAGAAGATCAGGAATACTGAAATTCATTTTATGGCCAGCAGTAAGGAGGAAAGGGGGAATTCACCAGTCAGTGGGGAAATACAGTCTTTCAGAAAACTGGCTCAAATCCAGTCCAGAATGGTTCTGAACACAGATCATGATTACCCAGCGAGCTCTGGTTCTTGGTGGAACAACTTTCTTCAGAGTCAAGTCCAAATGCTCGGGAGGGAAGTCATGAGTTGAAAGGGTTTTGAGGGTGAATTACTGTCCTAGGTCCAGGAGTGGGCAGTAGAGCATCAGTTTGTAAGAGCAGTTCAGCTATTTAATTTATAGCAGAATTAGGGTAATTTCTTTCAAGACATATAAAGGGACAACTCACTTGTTTAAAGGTAAGCATATCCTCATGGATATTTTAGTTTTGCATCTGGAGCCATGCTAGTGTTAATGCACTTTAGTAAGGCAGTAGAGGAAGGTAGTCTGCATTTCCCAGTTTATAAGCAGAGGACTTAACTTTTCATTTCTTTCAGAGTACCACATTTTGCAAGCATTAAACTCACACCACAAATACTAGAAGTAAAGCAATAGTAGTGTATAGAAGAGGAGTATCTAATGGCAAACAATCCACCCCATATTCGGTGAAGCTAAATTGTAAATAATGTATCCTGGCACTGCAAAAAACAGACGCAAGGAAGCTATGTAGCATAAAATTGCTTGAAACATCTGTCAAAAGCAAACTGAGTTGATTACATTCTGGTTTGATTTGCTATAAACACAGAGACTGGTTTCTGAAAAACAGTTTTAGAGGTGTAATTACATTTCTTTGACAGTGTGGGACAAAGTTCCTTAATAATATAATATAGGAAATAAGTGGCTTTGAATGAATTAAGAGGCCTTGAATGAACAGTTGGGAGCGAAAAAAAACTTTGCGTTTGTGCAAACAGTGCAAACCAAGAGGGAGAGAAGAAGGTGGCTGTGGAGCTAACCTTCGTGAAGAGATTGCCAGCAACACATCTCAAGGCACTTTGTAAAGAGGTGAAGTCTCTTTATTTCTCTCGGGGAAAGGGAAGGATGGAAAGGAAGAAGCAGAAGAGTGCTCCTCAACTCCAGAGCCACATTTATCTACTAGGAGACAAAGGAACCAAAGGAATGATAAAAGTGTCATGGAGTGGGCATGGTAACTCTAGTTGCCAGGAAGCTTCTCTGCAGTGGGAAAATGCCAGATTCTCGATTACAATAAGAATAAAACAGTATCAATGAGAAAGAATAACAGAGATGTTTCAGGATGGAGTTTTTGCTAAAGTAGTCAAGATTATGTCAAAATAACCAGCAACCCAGTGACTGAAGTATACAATTGGCATATGGAAGACAGTTTCAAATTCCTGCCTGTTATCTCACAGCTGAAATGAAAGCCTGAGTTACAGAGTTCACCTCTCCTTTTGTGCTTTTACTTTTTACTGAAACACATAGATATACATTAGTGATTGAGATCTTGATTCAGTAGTATCCATGGGTTTATTGGAAAACACTAAATCTTATAGGATTACCTAATTAACTCAGACCCTATCTTCTATGTGTCATGTTCTCAGTTTCTTTCTGCTTTGCTAAATATTTCTCAAATTCAAGGCAAATTCTCTGGTCAAAACCTATGAGAACTATGTTAGGATAGAACATGAAATAACAATTCTAAACATCTTAGTTTAAATGCAAAATGGAAAATCTTAAAAATGTTGATGTCAAAATTTCTTTTGAAGAATGGGAAAAGGGGAAGCCAATGAAGCAAGCCTGCTTTTTCATGATGGCAAAATAACACATTAGCAAGAAAGCACACTCTTGTTATGGGAGAGTCTACAGGCTTGAGGACGAGAGTAACAGCTCTCCTGTAAATTACTCTTTGAACACAGCCTCCTCTCTCTCTGCTGTTGAGAAAAAGGACAAGGCACAGGTCATGCAATGCTAACAGAACTAGTTTTTGCTACTGCTGAGGTCAACATTCACACATGAAAATCACAGCAAATCACTCAGAATTTCTGTCTACTGCTGAAAATGGAAGTTGTAAGAGGCTTGCTGTCTGGATGGATCTTCAACTAAACATTGCTCAGACAAACCTCTCACTCAGGACATGTGAGCAGATGGAGGAAGCAAATGCAAGAGAGGAAATATTATCAGGTTGATGCTATTTTGTCCTCAGTGACACCATTTCTGTTCCTTCATGAAGACCAGAAGATGAGTTTGAAGACAAAAAGTACATTGATGGCATTTGATTCATTCTCTTTCTACTTTTTGGCAAGTAGTTATGCTGTGCACCAGCACCAGGTCTGCTGACCTTGAAGGTCAATCATTCTAAAATTTGAGCAAGTGCTTATTCACCTCCTTCCAAGCAATCAAATCCCTTGTGGAGTACAATGTAATGAAATGATTCAAAGATGCTCAAGCTT
This sequence comes from Steatornis caripensis, assembly GCA_013398225.1. NCBI lineage: Eukaryota > Metazoa > Chordata > Aves > Caprimulgiformes > Steatornithidae > Steatornis > Steatornis caripensis. The sequence goes on along the minus strand of VZSC01012394.1, from coordinate 51,613 downwards.
TTCTCTGCATGCTGCTTCCTATTCTTCCACTTGTAAAAGTGGGAGGTGAAATTAAATCTGTGCTATTTATTCACTTCTCCCCTGACATACAGTGGGAGATACCTTGTGTACTGTGCAGAGAAATGGTCTGGAAAGTGAATGGTGCTGACTGTAACTGCCTGAGCAGATCTGTGGGCTTGAAGGCAGGCTTGCATCTGTGCCATGTTAAGGCTACACTCTGAAATCACAGCTTGCATGTTCTCATGCATGGGATTGCTCTGAGTATGGGACCACAATTCCTTGGACCAGAATCATTTGTGAGCATGAAGGCTGGCATATTTCAGTACCCCTGCTGAACTGGTGCTAAAGTGTTTCCCAGGAGCACACAAGCATGCTTGTGTTTCTCAGTGGCAGAACTCAGATGGATCAGCCACCTTATTAAGTTAGATCAGTTTGTATACTAAGCTACAGACAGACAAAATTGGGACAGAGAAATTCAGTGACTGGAAGACTTGAGAGTCCTGCAAATTTGTTCATTTTTTTCAATAACTCATTTAGCCTATTGCAAATTATTTGTTCCTAGAAACTTTATCCCTCTTAATTTCAAAATATACAGCAAGTCACTGACAGAGTTAGCACAAGTGGAAGGGATATCCTGGCTATCATTCTTAAGCCCATACATGGTGAAATCTCAGTTTTCCATAATGTATTTACCTTAATTTTCATCTTTAAATCACAGAGTTCTTACCCAAAAAGACCCTGTTATTGTCTCCATTCAAAATGGTATAATCTCCCTTGAAACTTTTCAGTTGGCTTTTATTCTGCTTAAAATAGATGAAGCCAGTTTAAACATATGTTCCTAAATGTATTATTATAGTGCTTTTTTTATAATTGGAGAGTTTTACTTGAAGTAGTGTTTTAAATAGTTCCATGACCAGCATGCGTTATGAGGCATCTGGAACTTGGCTGGCCAGAGAACAACATTCTTGTGGGTTTTTAAGTCCTTTGAATGAAGGAAGCAAAAACATAAAATATCAAGAAAGCTATCCACCCTAGGCAAAGGTTGACAAGACACAAAGACAATATCCCATCAAAAGTGCCTCAGCCAGATTTATGTAGACCTTTCCAGGTCTCAAACACTCTGCTGTTCTTTTCTTTCTGTAGTGCTGGGAACAGCTCATCTTTTTAAGTAATTTCACATCTCAAATCTTTTTCTCTTTTCTTTTCTCTTCTCTTTTCTTTTCTTTTCTTTTTTTTTTCTTTTCTTTTCTCATTAGGAAAGTAATCAAAGACAGATGTGAAGAGGAGTCTTTAGAAACAGGAACTGGGTATCTTCAATAGGATTGGTTGCACAACAGTTAAAAACAAAAGAAAAATATACCCATAAACAACAAGTTCAAACTTTCAGTTTGATGCTGTAGATTTGCTTTGCCTACCAACTCTATCAACAATGAAAAGACATGGAAATACTATGCTTTATAAAGAGTTCATGAAAGTGCTTTTAAGGATTAGAGGATTCAAGTTAGGATTTGCATTAAAAGCTCAAGACAGTTTACATGAAAGTTTTCCTCATTTAGCCTTTATATTTTGCATTTATAGATTGTATTGACTATGAGAATACTGTAAAACTTGAGTAATGAAGGGTTCTGAGTGATGTGGATAAGATCTACTCACCCAGTCACAAAAGCTTTCCTCTGTAGATTTCTTGGAAATGTTCCTTGTAATTTTTCATACTTTAGTAACCAATTGCACCTTTCTAGACAGCATCTACACACATATACCTCCATGGTCCCTGTCTCAATCTGAGTTTTGTAGGCATTCAGACACAAAGACATTAATTCCTTCTCTTAAAGAGTGAATGGGAACTTTTCTCTGTCTATAATTTATTTTTGTGGTTTTCTTGGTACAGTACTTCATGAATAACTTCAAGTTCATCTGTTTTCACTTCACCTTTGTTTTATGTCTATAAATAATATTACTCCCTTAGTCTATCTTTCACCCTTTGCTTTTTCCCAAATCCAGATCTTATGAAATCTTTAGACTCAGATTTTTACATCAGAATCTCATGTAAGGAATTCTGCACGCTCCTTTTCAATGTTCACTTGGAATCCAATATAAAGACGGCTAAGAAAAGAAAAGATTGGCCAATATCTTAAATCAGTTTGTTGTGAATAATTGGAACTCAAACAGAATTTTCTTCACACCTGTTCTGTAAACCCTCAATTCATATACAAGACAGTAAAACGGAAGCCAGATTAATCTACAGACTTCACACTTTTTGTCTACAGTACTTCCACATGCTTGTGCTGCTTCCAGTAACTCCAGATGATGAATGAACCAACTCAGGAAGACAGATTTTGCAAAAAAACCCAAGGTATAGCAGATCCTTCACAGATGCTTCTCAATCATTGCTCCTTCCTTTCTTTTTTCCTTTAGGAAAATAATTTAAATTAAACAGATTAGTTATATGCAGCACAGTGTTGCCATGTGAGCCCTGAACACTTTGTTCAAGAGCTAGGAGGCCAGCCAACTGCTTTATTCCTTAAAGAATAACAGATGTGTCCTTCCAAGTCTCATGCTAATGGAATTTAGGCTGCGGTAAGGAGTCTAAAAATACTCTTAGTTGTCTGCAGGCTCTGTTTTGACTCTGTTCTGTTGGTTAGCTTGTTTCAGACTTCTTTTTCTGTTATTTCAGAAACATTGCATGAAACGTGCAGTTGATCTGAAGCCACTAGTAATTTACTTTCACTAACTGAAAACAAATAGTTAAAAATAAAAATCTATGGGTTTCAGTTGTGTATTGTGTTGTTCCTACCAGTCTGACTCTGCAACTACTGTATTTAAAATACATTGAGTAAAATGCTTTCTCTTTGTGTAGATACTATAAAAATTCATAATCTTTTTTCCCTTACCACCAGCACATGCTTGATATCTTTATTTTTAACTGCAAATATTAACCATAGTTATGTAAAAGCAAAGCGAAAGATTTGGTGTAATCATCTTTAAGCAGAAGATGTCAGTAAATTGAAATGGCAAACAGGGCAAAGTAAGAGATCCTTTGCATTGCAGTTCACGTTTTATATATTATGAAGGCTCTAGGATCACAGGGAAAAACCGTAGAAACTAAGATGGGAAGCTAAGGGGTTTTTCTCCAGCAGGAACACAGTGACAGTGCAGAAAAAAGTGCTTTTCCACTGTCAAAGCTCTTAACTCCAGCTTTCTGAATTTCAACTGTGTGCAGACTAAAGTCAATGATGCTTATTATAGTCTGATTGTTGCTTTCCTCTCTTGTCTCTCTGGGACTCAGAGCGTTATGGAGAAAGCTCTTGAAGGGACTAGTACTGCAAGCTGCTGTGCTGAGCGCTCTGGCTGCTTGTTTTCATCATTTACTGTGAGTGGTGAGAAGCAAAGAGATCTGATGGGTAGACAGTGGGAAGGCAGTGTGGAAGAGAAGAGGCTGGAGGCACTGGCTGTGGCTGGCAACAGGAGGCTTCTGGTTGGCAAACATTGCAAAGGGAGGTCCTTTATTTTCCTTTTTTCCCTTTGTCTAAACTCATCTCCCTTATTCCCTCCCCACCAACTATTATCACCATCTTTTTTTCACGCATTGCTTTGTCGTCCTGCATACCAGTCGTGTGTTCTTATGTTTATGTTTCTCCTCTTCCTTATGTGATCTTTGGTGCTTAGGGAGATTGATTCTGAGCACTGGGATTCTCACAGGCTTTTTCCTCATTCCACCTCATATCCTAATAGAAGATTGCCTAGGGGAGTAGGCAGCTACCCTGCCTCTTATTTCCTCTGCAAAACTTACATGGAAACAGTTTTTTGGCCTCTTTATCTTCCCTGTCCCAAGTAAAATTTCATACTCCTTTGGAGAGAAAAGAAGAACTGGAAACACTGGAGCTCCTTCCCTGAACAGCGAGTGAGGAAGAAGATGGTCATGGGTTGCCTTCTTTCTTCACAATGCCAGGCAGTTCATGGCAAAGCGTATGACCAACAAGGTTACATTGTCCCTTTCCACAAGGCAGTATGAAGAAAAATAATGCAATGTGTTGGCTCTCAGCACAGGACAATCTGTAAGGGCTGAATAAACTCTGTCCCCCTCAGCTGATAGGAGCTGAAGGAGAGGGCTGGTGGGAAGAGAGAATAGTGTTAGCAGTTAACAAAGAAGAAGGGAAGCATGTGAGAGATTTTGGTGAAAGCATCTTTAACTGAAAATGATGCTAAGATGCAGGAAGAAAGGATGAGAAGAGAAAGGAGCAGAAGAAGATGATGTATTTTTTCAGTATTCCTACTTCACCTCCTTAACTTTATCTTAGAACTGCTGTTTCCTAGAAATTATCCCTTCATAAATACTACACCTCTCCAATCACTCGTCCCGTCAGAATTCTTCCAAGCCAGCATTCACACTTGATTTCCTCTGTTTCTCTGCTATTCCATCTGCCACTTTTAGTTTCCTCTTATATTCTCTTTCCAGAAATCCCAATATGTTTCATTACTTTGTCCTTATTTCTGCACCCTTTCCCTCACTGAGACATTCACGATCCCTTTTCCATTCAGTAACACTCTCGCTTCCCATTCCTCTTCAGCTCAGCTCGTTTCTCTACACTTTTTTGTCTCTATAGTTGTTTATTTTGGGTCCCGCTCCCTGCCTTTATCACTCCAAATTTTTCCCTCTTAACAGTTTTTTCTTTTCTTCACAAGCCTCCCTACTGTCTTCAATTTATCCCCTGGAAATTCCATCATTGCCTTCCTCATCCTTTCCTCAAGCAATTTTCCTTTAGATCTATTATTTCCATTTTTTCTATTTATTTTGTTTTCTTCTGATCTTTTGCAGTAGGGGAAGATGAAATTTCCTTGACTTTTGATAGCCAGAAACATAAATTACAAAGTCTTTTCTGGTAATTTCAAATGCTGTTGCCCCAGTCACGCAATAAGTAACACACAAAGAGCATCGNAGAAGAAGGGAAGCATGTGAGAGATTTTGGTGAAAGTATCTTTAACTGAAAATGATGCTAAGACGCAGGAAGAAAGGATGAGAAGAGAAAGGAACAGAAGAAGATGATGCATTTTTTCAGTATTCCTACTTCACCTCCTTAACCTTATCTTAGAACTGCTGTTTCCTAGAAATTATCCCTTCATAAATACTACACCTCTCCAATCACTCGTCCCGTCAGAATTCTTCCAAGCCAGCATTCACACTTGATTTCCTCTGTTTCTCTGCTATTCCATCTGCCACTTTTAGTTTCCTCTTATATTCTCTTTCCAGAAATCCCAATATGTTTCATTACTTTGTCCTTATTTCTGCACCCTTTCCCTCACTGAGACATTCACGATCCCTTTTCCATTCAGTAACACTCTCGCTTCCCATTCCTCTTCAGCTCAGCTCGTTTCTCTACACTTTTTTGTCTCTATAGTTGTTTATTTTGGGTCCCGCTCCCTGCCTTTATCACTCCAAATTTTTCCCTCTTAACAGTTTTTTCTTTTCTTCACAAGCCTCCCTACTGTCTTCAATTTATCCCCTGGAAATTCCATCATTGCCTTCCTCATCCTTTCCTCAAGCAATTTTCCTTTAGATCTATTATTTCCATTTTTTCTATTTATTTTGTTTTCTTCTGATCTTTTGCAGTAGGGGAAGATGAAATTTCCTTGACTTTTGATAGCCAGAAACATAAATTACAAAGTCTTTTCTGGTAATTTCAAATGCTGTTGCCCCAGTCACGCAATAAGTAACACACAAAGAGCATCGCATTGTAATGGATAGCCACTCTTACACATCATCATCATTAACAAAAGGCAAATGGTACTCTGTAAATATCATCTTGACTACACACCTTCCTTGCCTTTCAAATCATCAGTAGCAGAACAGTTTGTCTGCAGCATTTAACTTCCTTAATTTTATTCAGAATGATGAGTGAAATCTTTTAAGCAGTGGAAGGTCATAGTTTATATGACAGAGTGCAGCAGAATATTCAAGTAGCCATGATTATATTTCTGATCAACATCTTCACTCTGATCAGGAATATAAAAGCAGTGAAATCCACGATCCACTGCAACTAGGAAAAGAATTTTGCCACTGATTCGGTGGTCCAAGATACTGTCCAAAATTCAGTATTTCAGAGCCTCTTCTATTTGAGTTTGAGTTCTATTTTCTCGCTCTCCTTTTTTTGTAGGACGCTAACCCCTAGTCTTGAAGTAAATTCTTTTTTCTCCTGTTTTGCAACTTACTTTCAAACACAGCTCTCCAGTAGGCAGACGTCAGAGGCAGTAGGCATCACAGAGCAGGGAGAATCTCAGCACAAGTGTAGATATTATGGCCATATTAAGCAGATGAAGGTGTGCGCAACATTTTAAAAATAAGCATGACGGATATGCCAAGAAGGACAAGGGTTTTTAAGATTTGTAATTTTTTGTTCAAAATGCTTTACATGCAGTTTTCTCTGAGCAGAGTTTGGCTTCCTTAGCAGCACAAGAAAATCAGCAAGAATGGGAAACTTTGATTAGAGATATTTTACTCTCTGAAGCATGATATTTCAGAGCATGGGTGTTTCTGAAATTCTGTCAATAGGCTAAAGACAGTTTTCAATTTGAAGAGAAAAAAAACAGATGTATAAAATGTAAAAAGGAGGGAGATTTACTTGGTTTATTGGATGGTTCCTGTGGATAAGTATACCTGAGAGCTCTAACACAGGGATTCTCAGCTGCTAGTATTTTACTCAAAATCATCTGATGACACAGCAAACTCTTCAAGAAAAATTCCACACTATTACAGAGATACCAATGTGAGAGTACAATTCTGGGTAAAAAGTGCTATTATGTGCACATAATGTAAACAGGTAACTAATAATAACAATCGTCTGTGATTGTGAGCCATCTGAGACAGATCATGGAAAGTAAGAACTGAATTTAATTCTGTTTACTTTTGCATGCATCATTAGTATGCGAAACAAACTCATTTAAACCCCTTTTTTCTTCTTCAACTTTCTGAACCACTTTCTTATTCTACCTATTTCTTATTCTACCTATTCTACCTATTTTATTCTACCTCTTTGCCTANTGCCCAGAGAGGTTGTGGAGTCTCCTTCTCTGCAGATATTCAAAACCTGCCTGGATGCATTCCTGTGCAACCTGCTCTAGGCTAACCTGCTTTAGCAGGGGCGTTGGACTAGATGATCTCTAGAGGTCCCTTCCAACCCCTACCATTCTATGATTCTATGATTCTATTTTCAAAGCAACAAGGTGGAAAAAGCCATTGGCCAGATTTATTTCTGGATAATTCCAGTGATTAAACTGGACTGTGAACTGTCTTTTACCCCAAATGTTGCAGGCTTGGCTTTTCCCTGCCAGCAAAATTTTGCAGCCATCCGTAGAGATGTGGCTGCTTGTACTTCTGCTCTTACTCTGTGCATGCCATAGTCTCAAATGCCGCCTTTGAGAAGAAGGAAAGTGCAGAAGCCAAAGTGATAATGATGAGCCTGGCTCTCCTTATTGTTGCTAACAAGCTTCTTTGATCTGTGAGTTTGCTACTAGGGGCTACAGATGTGCTGATTTCCCTGACTCCTGGGAGTGAAGAGGATGCATCAACGCTTGCATAGTTGATTGAAGAGGCATCTGTGAGGCACTTCTGCTGCTGCTGAGCTGCACAGCTAAGCAAGCAATGCCAAAGAAGAGGCAGCAGGAGCTTTAGTCTCTGCTTCCTCTCTGTCGCTTCCCCCTCACCAGCCTTTGCTGTCATCTTGTGTGGGACTGAACCAGCTGGTGGTGGGGGAGCAGGCACAGCTCATTATATTAGTCAAGTATTCGCACGACTGAAAAGGGTCAATTGCAAGACGAAGGTTACTCTGATGAGTATGACATCAATCTTATATTATTAGCTGTCAATATTGCGTATTTCCTGGGAGTATCTTTGTAAATGACAGCAGCAAAACTTCATGGCAAATAACTGCTTAAAAGATTTACTTGTATGATTCAATAATCAATAAAAAGGGTCAAATACTCCAAGGAGGGGAAGGGTGTAAAATGATAGAGATCTCAGGAATCTTCTTATTTTAACTGGGAGTGAAGAAATTGCCAACAAAGTCCCGAATTTATATTTCTTCAGCCTGTCCCACCAGAACTTGCTTGTATTGGTAGCCGAAAGCTTAAATGAAAAAGCTATTTGGAACTGGATTTAAAGAGTTTGAACTAAGGAGGAAAGCATCTGTATTTTCTGCTAACACACTCCAAAGGTGTTCCCACCAATGCCTGATTTCTAAATCTAGTGGAATGGGAGTATTCTAGATGTTAAAATAACCACTTTTGATCACTCTCTGAAACTATTTATATTTTTCTGTTTAAATATCCTATTTATTAATAGTGTTCAATATTAGCATAAAGAACCTCCTGCATTCCCCAGTCAGCAGGTAGCAGACATCACATGTCAGCTATTTTATGAGCAATATAATTACCAAGGCAAACTGTACAACTTCCAGTTTGATTCATTTGCTGATGCTTATTGTGATTCATTTACAATTATGCCAGTAATTGGCATAACTGTTTAGATGTATTTGGAAAATGTCCATAAGTGGATATCCTAATTATAGATTTATCCCAGTGTCAGATACTCACATTGTATGACAACCGCTTTCTCCATCTATCAGGAAGTGCTATGCCAATTCCTAAGGCAAGAGACTAGTGGAGGCTGTGGTCTATTAGGTTATTATGGACAGAATAGGGAAACTCAAAGGAGCTATGACTGCCTGTCCTCTGATGTTCTGTCAGAATCTGGGTGCTCAGAAAAGCAAAAGCCCTGCCAACTCCAAGGCAAGCTGGCAGAAGCATGTAATTTTGTCATGTGCCCAAATACACCAAATAAACTGAGTTCCAGTGGAGCTTAAACCACAGCCCTCTGAAGCACACCCAAAGGGCAGTCCTCAGACTCATGCCAGTTAAGTGACGTGGTGAGAACCTACCAGGACCGGAAACTCTTCCATGTAGGAAATGCCCCCCAAAGCACGAAGATCCAACTTTCAGTGCCTCAGACACTCATGTGTGATGTCCATGCTTGTGCATCCCCAGATTTCTCCATGGGCAATGGGACTTAGCTGATAGCAGCCTACTTCAACCCGTCTTCCCACCTGCTGGGGCCAGGGAACTCCCTGGCTCCATACACCTCCTGCCACAACTGCAGCCACAGTGCCCACTCCAGAATTGCAGCCTGGGCCATGTGGCTGTAGCAGCAAAGGTGAAAGCAAAGATGTGGAGCTATGCCTGAAGCAGGAGAGGACACTGGTCACTAGAGGACTTAAGTTTCAGCTGTAATAATGGTTAGAAATCTTTAACCTGCAAGCAACTGTATCAGCTCTTTTCATAAGGGCTAGGTCAGTGAACTGTGTGTTAAAGACGTTATGACTTTTATTTTGGAATACTTTAATTCACCTCTGATTATCAAACAATCATAACTTTTAGAGAAAACTAAACTGTTTTATGAAGTTCAATGAGATTTTTTCCTTTATATCTCAGATTAAAAAATTAAGAAAATAAACAAAACAACCCCTCCAGTTCTTTAAATAACACCAACTACCTGTTCCACTACAGATTGTTTTTTGCACAATAAGCTTAGAGTTGTTTTCCTCTCTAGATAAATTTTCTGAGTTGCTGTTTCTACCAGAAGCAGTTCCTAAAAAGTCAGGCTGAACACAGTGCAGTGTGTATTGTCAGGATATTTGACAGACCAATCCTAGCAGCATAAAAGCAAAGTTATATGTGCCGACTCTAGATCCAAAGTCGCTCTGCGAGAGCTGGCTTAGCACTTCTGTGTCATCTCTGAACAGAAGATACATAAGACATTCACAAATACATGATAATGCACTTTGCATGATTTACCTAATCTTATTCTGATATATCAAAAGTACTGCCAATTTTACAGTTAATAGCATGTATTTGAGTACTTTACCATTAAAACAGAAGATTTTGTACCATGATAACACATTTTCATCCTTTCACTCTTTTTTATAGTGAATGAACTTTGTAAAATGAAGAACAACTTTTTCAACTTTGTCATCTTCAGAAAGAATAATTTTGCTTTCATGAAGCAGGAGAAAAAAAATCTTCATTTTACATAATACAGTGAACCAAAAAATGCAAGTACTGATATTTGATGTGTCTGTAACTGAAAGTCAATAGAAAACTTTAAAACTTGTTTTAACTTCACTTACATCCATCACAAAGACAAAACCAAGTATTTACATTGCATAGCTGAAGTTATTTCTGGCTGTTCATTTTTTCCTCAATTTCATTCCTTCAAAATGAAACACACATAAAATAACAATTGAATTTATACAAGAACATATGATGGGTAAAACTGAATTCTGACATACTATGCCATTTTATGGCATAATTTCACTGACAATGTAAATTACATATAGCATCAATAATATGACAGTCATCCCTAAGGACTTTAGTAACATGTATCATAGAAACATAGAAAGGTTTGGGTTGGAAGGGACCTAAAAGATCATTTAGTTCCAACCCGCCTGCCATGGCCAGGGACACCTTCCACTAGACCAGGCTGCTCAAAGCCTCATCCAACCTGGCCTTGAACACTGGCCTCCATTGGGGAGGCGGCATCCACAACTTTTCTGGGCAACCTGTTCCAGTGTCTCACCACCCTCAAAGTAAATAATTTCTTCATAATATCTAATTTAAATCTACCCTCTTTCAGTTTAAAAGCATTACCCCTCATCTTATCACTACATGCTTTTGTAGAAAAGCATGTGGAAGGCTGCTCTAAGGTCTCCCCAAAGCCTTCTCTTCTCCAGGCTGAACAATCCCAACTGTCTCAGCCTGTCTTCATAGGAGAGGTGCTCCAGCCTTCTGATCATCTTCATGGCCCTCTTCTGGACTTGCTCCAACAGGTCCATTTCCTTCTTATGGGGGCCCCAGAGCTGAACACAGTACTCCAGATGGGCTCTCATGAAAGTAGAATAGAGGGAGAGGACCACCTCCCTCAGCCTGCTGGTCACGTTTCTTCAGGATACGGTTGGCCTTCTGGGCTGCAAGCATGCATTGTTGTCTCGTGTTGAGCTTCTCATCAACCAGCATCCCCAAGTTCTCCTCAGGGCTGCTCTCAATCCATTCTCTACCCCGCCTGCATCTATGTTTGGNCAGTTTCATGAATTTACTAACAGGAAAATGCTAAGTAAATGTCCTGAAGGTGTTGAAGAATTATATGCAAATCCCCCACTGTTCTGGATCGATGAGGAGTAGTTAATCCTTCTCAGTCCCTCCTTCTGAAGCTGCTCTTCATTATTTATTACTCCCAATAAAGGACTAAAGCTGTGACTTGTGCACTAGGGCACTCAATGGGGAAGAGAAGTGCCAGTCCTGAGCTAGTTAGAAGTAGGAATTGACACATGATCTCCTACAGATCAGGTGAATATTTTATCTGTAATGTCATGGTGGATTATCTCTCTGTGGTTTTGCTTTCTTTTCTATCTTGCTTTCCCTGATGAATTCAGAAATATCCTGGATTTGTTGCAGTGAAGAGTAAAAAAACTTTTTGGAAAACAAATATATCTTTTTTCTGAGCCACATGTCTTGTTTTCTAGACTTCTAAAATCAAGAGTGGCTAAGATCTGAAAATGCAGCAGAGACTTTCTCTTCCCTTGTCCACCAATGCTCCAACCTCGTCACAGAAGGCCACCAAACTTGTCAGGCATGATTTGCTCTTAGCAAAGCTATGTTGGCTGTCACCAGTCTCCTCCTTATTTTAGATGATCCTTAGCATAGTTTCCAGGAGGATCTGCTCCATGATCTTGCCGGACCTAGAGGTGAGGCTATCTCGTCTGTAGCTCCCCAGGTCTTCCTTTTTTCCTTTTTTAAAAATGGGGGTTATGTTTCCCCTTTTCCAGTCAGTGTGAACTTCACCAGCCTGCCATGACTTCTCAAAAATGATGGATAGTGGCTTAGTAACTTCATCTGCCAGTTCCCTCGGATGCATCTCACCAGGTCCCATGGACTTGTGCATGTTCAGGTTCTTTTGACAGTCTTGAACATGATCTTCTCCTACAACGGGTCGTTCTTCATTCTCCCAGGCTCTGCCTTCTCCTTCTGTGACTTGGGTAGTGTGGCTTCAGCACTTGCCGATGAAGACTGAGGCAAAAATGTCATTGAGTACCTCAGCCTTCTCCATATCCTGGGTAACGAGGTCTCCTGTTTCCTTCTGGAGAGGGCCCACATTTTCCCTAGTCTTCCTTTTATCACTGACACACCTATAGAAACTTTTCTTGTTGCCTTAGATGTCCCTGGCCAGAGTCAATTCTATCAGGTCTTTAGCTTTCCTAAGGTAAAAGAATCTTGTAGAGAAGAGCTCACAAAGTCCTATGGCAAAACATCTGTTTGATTTCAACTGGAACATGATTAACTCCAAACTACAAATGTACATCTGGTTAATACTTTCTTTTTTTGCACACTAAAGTTCATCACTTAGTTTTACTGATACACCACAATTTCTCAGAAATAAACCACCAGGAAAAAAATAGCGTCTGTCTCCTAGGTGATAGATTTTTGTAAAAATTCACAGCCACTTGCTCTATATGTCATTATGATCTGTTAACAGGTATAGAGAATAAAAATGCAGAGATTGTTGAGATTGCAACAAGAGTTGACTAAGAAAATTAAAAAACAATTTTTTCAAGACAGTAGTTTTCCAGAAACATAGAGCAGTTTGACAAAAGGGTTAATACTCAAAAAACCCACCATCGACAGGAGTTTTATCTACATTGTAATTTACAATACTCTTTCCGGCCTTTCAATTTCCAGTCCCTAGGTTGGGAGAGATAGGGTCTAGCTGCAATTTGTGTGCATCTTTCTTTGGAAGGCTTATTTCAGCTGCTGCTGAAAAACCCACTGAAGCATAAATCTTATCACTTTAGTTGGAACCAAACAGCATTGTCCTCGTATTGATTTATCTTCTTTTTTGTTTACTCCAGTAGTCACCTCTGATTTAATTCCCACATTTAGGATAATATCACAAAAGTAAATTGATGTGCACTTTAACAAAAATCTATTTTACTGTCTTACTCTGTGGTCCAGGATCCATTTAAGAGTCCACTGAAATTTGTATTGAGGGATCCAGCACAAGGTGTCTTCTTACCCCACTTTCACCATTACTTTTTGTGTTTACCTTGTCACAGGGTGCATTTTTTTTCATAACCTAGACAGACTTCAACTCTCTATGACTGTTCAATGCTAGGCACAGATTTCCAGTTTAGATTTAAGTCCTATCTCATATTATAATTGATTAGCAATATCTTTGCACGCCATCAAATTTTAGAAGGTACTGTGTAATGCAATCAGTGAGAGCTTGTCTGTACGTAATATAAAACCAGCTATAGGAAATACTCAAGAACATAATGAAAATTTCAAGCAGAGAAAAGATTATGCTTTTCACTTATAAAAAGATTAAACAAAGCAGTTAATGGTTATATACGCTTGTCTCTGCCCTGAAGAGACTAATGGTCTAAATGGAATAATAAATGTCTATTATTACCTTCTTATTGTTTTATTATGTTGAGATAAATTTGAATCTGTTATGGAATGTCAGTTATTATGCCCACAGTCCTCTCATATTCTAATGAGTTTCATTCTGTCTTGGGATTTTTTTCTGAAAATTGACATTCCCCTTTTCTCTCATTCTTTTTTTTTTTTTTTATTTATTCTGAAATTATAATGCAAAAGAGTCTCTTTTGGAGGTTCACCCATGAGAAATATAAACCCACCTGTGGTGAATACCTAATTCTCCAGCAAATATTTTTCTTCCAAAAATGGTTTATAGTGAAGAAAGTAAGTGATTTATACTACACAGTCTTATGTCTTTTATTGTCTAGCTCTTTTGCTTTTTCCTGCAATTGCAGTACAGTCCTGAAGGTAAATTTGAGAAATCTATAAAAGTAAACTTGGCAGGCATTTCCAAACCCTGGCTTATGTAAGGAACCTTGTGGAAGAAAACTAGAGTGGAACCAGAACTGTGGGAGCTGATAGGCGCAGTACAGTCCCCAGGCAAAACAGTGTAAAACTTAGTCGCTTGATAGCTCTGGCAAGAAAAATTAGCTTTATAGATAATTAATGAAAATATATTTAGCATACGTGCTAAAGTCACTGTTTATTTTTCTCTTCCATTCTCTATAGCTATTGCAGTACAGTACCTGTAACAGGTAACTATGGAGGCAAGACAAAAGCCAGAAAGGACCAATATTATGACTCCCCAATTTAGGCAATATGCTTCAGTGGTTCTGATTTCCTTAAAATGACATTACACAGTGATTTACATCTTATTTCTTTGCAGATACAGATAGTTAGCAGAGAATTACAGATCCGAAAGAACAGAAGATATGTAACAACAGTTGTGGCTTTGCCCAGGACTCCATAGGTGTAATTAATTGTGTTTGCACCTATCCTGATCGAGATAATGCTCCTAAGGATAAATTAGACAAAGTAACAATCCCCAAGTAATCTGTTATGTATTTTATAAAATTCAGAATTGAAAACAAATCTCTTGCATTGCTTTTCTTTAAAAACTGCTTATTTTTTTGTGAATATATCCTTTTTTACTCTCTAGCAAAAAAAAATAAGAGAATGGACAAAACAGAAAAAAATTATAGCAAGAAAGGTCAAAGGGAGTGCTGGTAAAGGTTTTCCTCAACGAGAACAGTTTATATTGGAACATGGCAGTTTGTCAAACAAACTTTTCATGTAAATATGCCATTACAAACAAATCCTCATTGCAAATTCTGTGTAGCTGCGGGGCAAAAGATGAGGAGAGGAAGAAAAAACAGTTTCATGAATTTACTAACAGGAAAATGCTAAGTAAATGTCCTGAAGGTGTTGAAGAATTATATGCAAATCCCCCACTGTTCTGGATCGATGAGGAGTAGTTAATCCTTCTCAGTCCCTCCTTCTGAAGCTGCTCTTCATTATTTATTACTCCCAATAAAGGACTAAAGCTGTGACTTGTGCACTAGGGCACTCAATGGGGAAGAGAAGTGCCAGTCCTGAGCTAGTTAGAAGTAGGAATTGACACATGATCTCCTACAGATCAGGTGAATATTTTATCTGTAATGTCATGGTGGATTATCTCTCTGTGGTTTTGCTTTCTTTTCTATCTTGCTTTCCCTGATGAATTCAGAAATATCCTGGATTTGTTGCAGTGAAGAGTAAAAAAACTTTTTGGAAAACAAATATATCTTTTTTCTGAGCCACATGTCTTGTTTTCTAGACTTCTAAAATCAAGAGTGGCTAAGATCTGAAAATGCATCAGAGACCAGCCAAAGGTCTTGTACTGGTTCAAATGGTTCAAAGCAAAGATAAAGAAGCTGAAGAATATATTGTGCCTTTGGCAAAGAAACCATTAATTGATGTTTCACGTCATATTCTGTCGGTTCTTGGACACTCAGGCTCTCAGATTCCTGCTTATTTACTCTGGAAAATACTACATGTTTCCTAATGTCCAAATATCTTTATTTGGGGGAGTGGCTGAAACACTGGAGGGCTATGCTGTCATTCAGAGGGACATTGACAGGCTGGAGAAATGGGCTGGTGGGAACCTCATGAAGTTGAAGGGTCAGTGGAAAGTCCTACATCTAGGAAGGAACAATTCCATGTACCAGTATAAGCTGGGGGCCAGCTGGCTGAAAAGCAGCTTTGCCAAGAAGGATCTTGGTGTCCTAGTGGACAATAAGCTCAACATGAGATAGCAATACATTCTTGCAGTATCCTGGGCTGCATTAGAAGGAGTCTTGCCAGAAGGTTGGAGGAAGTGACCCTTCCCCTCTACTCAGTATTGATGAGGCTTCATCTCAAGTACTGTGTCCGGTTCTAGGCAAGACAGACGTGGACTTACCGGAAAGTCCAATGAAGGGCCAAGAAGGTGATTAAGGGAATGGAGTATCTCTCCTATGAGGAAAAGCTGAGAGTGTTGGGACTGTTTAGCCTGGAGAAGAGAAGGCTCATGGGAATCTTATCAGTGTGTATAAATAGCTGAAAGAAAGGAATGAAGGGCACTTTTCTCAGTAATGCCCAGTGACAGTAAAGGAGGCAGTAGACACAAGTTAAACCACGTGAACTTTCATCTGATCACACTTTTTTACTATGGACACGATCAATCACTGGCACAGGTTGCCCAGAGAGGCTGTGGGGTCTCCATCTTTGGAGATATTCAAAAGACGTGTGGACGTGGTCCTGGACAACTGGCTCTAGGTGACTCTGCTTGAGGAGAGAGGCTGGACCAGACGACCTTCAGAGGTTTTTTCCAATCTAAACCATTCTGTGATTCTTGGGTTGTCATTTCTGAGCTTTCTTCACTAAACTATCTTTGAGATTCTGAGATAGAAACAAAAATATTTGGCCTGAATATTAAGGCTACACTTCTCAAGCAGGACCCATATCCAATTAAGTGCATAACCAAACTTTATACCAGACAAATGCAACCACATTTCAATTATTAACTGCTATGGTTTCATTGTGACCTACTGCAAGATAGGTATTGAGTAAGAAAGGGTTAACCTGAGAACTAGATCCATTTTGCATTTCAGGAATTCAAGAGGTAACAGTTGAAGTTACCTTTTTATGTAGTCAGTTTTATTTAAGTGATTCATAAGTTACTAAGGAGCATTTTGTTCTTTTTAAGTTGTGAAAGTTCCCTTTGCTTAGTGGCCCTGAAAGTTTCCCTGAGACTATTCTGGAAGAACATGTACAGTTATGCAGATGCCCTATGATCTTCTTTTAATATCTTTGAAAAACTTCCAACACATGATTCCAAGATATCAAACCAGTTTTGTTTAAATATAAACACCTTTTATTCTTGATTTCCCAGTGACATTTCTTTTCAAAAAGACACTCAACAATGTTTACTCCTTGAATGTTTATTAAACATTTTCTCTTTCAGTCTTTTAAATGGGTCCCAGAACTCACCAGGAAAATATGTAATTAGTCTGGAATGCTCTCAGCCCAGAAACTGATCTGGGAAACAGAAAAATCATCCAGATACAGTTTCTGTGTGTGGTATAGCTGTAATGGGGCACAGAGAACCAATTCCCTCTACATGATGTATCAAGATATTGTGTTCTGTATATGATACCTATATAACTGAGACATATTTGATCAGTGTTGCAAAGTTACTTCTTTTATTACGTTTTGCTCATGGCAGAACTAAGACAGCTTTAATTTACCTCATATGGATATCAATTATGGGAAGCTTTTATATGCATGTTTATAAGGTCTTTATTTCTGTAGGATGTTGTACATCCTACAGATGATAGACAATGTTGACTGAGGGCTAGTCATTCTAGCCTTCAGTGTGTATCAGTCATTCAGTGGATAGCCATATCTACTGTGTAGCATGCCAAATGAGAGCATTTCTGTAGCACTCACTCTAACCCTGTCATGTTCACAATAACCAAAATAAATTACTCAATTTTTATATTGAGCTTGAGAGAGGGAGAAATAGAATTACCACTAATTTTCAGTTAGGGAAGTAACACAGGGAGAGAGACCAAAAATCTCTTAAATTAAAGGGCAAAATTAACCCAATTACTTGCTTAGTTTCACAGAGGAATATCATAACAGAGAGAGCAAATTCTGTTTTCCACGATGACTTATAAGAATGCATACCACAAAATCTTTACTTTTATATTGTTCAATCTGTTTTGCCCAAATTTCAAAAATAAACAACTAGACAAACATCTTGTGGAAATGATTTTGTACATTTGGCAGATATAAGCAACCAGAAGAAATTCTTGAGGTTAAATTAAAAAAAAAAAACCTTTAACTGTACACATTTCTACCAGTAGTGTGTCTGCAGATAGTAGACTTCTGATGACATATAAAAAGGTTCAGATGCATGGTCCTAATGTATGCTCTTATATAAAGAAAGTATCTATTCTCTCTGAGCTTGCTGAGAAGGAGACATGAGATGGGAATCAAAGTTTTAAGAAAAGGTACAGTCTGTTTGCTCCACATCTGGCTTTGAAGATAGATCTGACATGAAGGGTAACATAAGCTCTCTAGATGTACCACATAAAAAGAGTCCTTAGAACAGAAGAAGATATTCCAAAAAGCATGTTGGGCCTCTCAAAGACTGAATAATTAATACATCTGATGATACACTTCTTGGTAGTCTGGCCATCATCCATAGGCACATCAGCATCTTGTGGTCAAAGAAACAAAATCTGGGCAACTGGTAGTAGGAAAGTATTAAATACTAGTCGAATCTTGGTAACTTTTTTTTTTGTTATTGTTTTGGGTTTTTTTAAGAAAATGCCAATAAGTGCTTTGAGCAATTACTGCTTAAAGGATCATTTTATTTACATAGATGGAAATTGAAAATATTTGAAATCTAATGCACCTACTGAATCTTCGGTGCCTGGAACATCTGTTCTGGTCGTGCTACAGTTTACACTGCATCAGTTACTGACGTGACTGGCTGAGGTTGTTCAGTGACTATGCTCATCCCATGACCATGATTAGCCAGTGCTTAAGGTAACCAAGACTGTTTCTTGGTGGTGCTGTGAAAGAGATTTGGCACAATGTTAAACATTGATCCTATAAGCAGTAAGTTTATAAATAGGATAAATAGAATAAATAAGGGCTCCTTTGTTCTTATTGGAAGATACCAAAGTACTGAGACCCAGAAATAACTTCTCCAGATGAGAGTAGGTACTGATGGACAGAAGGGAAGGAGATGTAGGGCTGGGAAGAGTTCATCTTTGGGGCCATCTGGACAACATGTTGGAGCATTCATTTATCCTCATGCTTAATGGGTACAAAACATCATCAAGGTTTGCCTGATGTAGCAATGAGCACATTCTGGGATTTTTGGGGTGCTCGGGATGTTTTGTAGGTGTGTTTTTGAAGCAGGTATGGCACTATTGCAAGGGCTTTCATAGGGTGTTGTGGGCGAGCAGAAGGCAATCGCTCTGCCTGTTTTTGTGGTGGAAGTGGGTGGGTAAGAAACTAAGGGATCAAACGGAAAGGGAACTCGTTTTCTTGCACTTGCTAACACAGCAAGATTATTTATGGAGGCAGAGTCACTGCCTGAAGCCAGCTACTGCTGTCAGATGAGCTCCTGGAACACCAGCTTGGCTGTGACTTGGTAATGCTCACCTCTGTTCCAAGAGGGTGGCAAATAATCTGGAGAAGTGTATGACACTACTACACATGTAATTTGAGGATTTACACAGAGAGAGTGCTACTTCTTTCCTGTCTAAAGAGAAACTGATTTACACGACCCAGAAATCAGGTGATTCTTAGCAGAGGGACAACAGTATTCTTGTAAATGAATGTTATGTAAAGGAGATAATTATGTGAATAATTGCACAGCCTTACGAGAAACCAATCTGTGCACTAAAATTTCTCCCATAATCTGTCACAAACAAAACTTATTCTGGCCATTCAAACAGCTAGCCTAAACTATTCCTCTTGATATATTATGATGATTTTTTAACTTCATATATTAATTTTCTGTTAGTTCTCCTTCAATAACATTTTTTTCTTTTATAAAATCCTGTCTTGGAATAAGTCAGCACTCAATGACGGTTTGATATTTTGTGACTTGGACTAAGAAAAGGACCTTTTTCACCCCTGGGTCTGGGTTTTTAAGATGGGACACATAGGTCTCACTTTTAGCCCTGAGACAAGCTCATGAAAGTGGCACACTTAGTTTGATAAAGCAGTTTTAGGTCGTTTGTTGGGATATCATACTTTCCTCTGGCCTCTGAACATACCTGTGACACATTGTATTGTCAGCAGGTGTAAAGACTAACTAGCTATAGTAATGGTTTTTTAAATACCTTCATTTGTTTTTAATGATTCTGGAATAAATCTACTGGTATAGAATAGTGCAAAGGCATTTTATCAGGAATTTTGGATGTCTGCATTATCCCTATAGAGAAGTCAGACATGAATTGACCTTCATAATTAAATATGATCAAAACCTTTCTATACTTACCACATGGCAGAGATATAGTAAAATACACTGGTTTTATACATTCTCTTTGGAGGTTTGTTATGTAGACTTTCTTACAGTTTCTGATGTCAGGATGGTTGTTACTAAAACAGATTTCTAAGAGGCCTGTGCTTCAGAATTATCACTCTGAATGCTTATTTGTCCATCTGGGACTATAGCTCTGACAGAGACAAAAAGTGAAGCAAAATATTTTCTTTAGAAAAGGACTATTCACAGTGATCTAAAATCAATTTCTAAATAAATTTTAAATCACACAGCATCTGGGAAATGAAAAAGTAGTACTGCCTGTGCTCTGGGATGGAGAAAATTAGGAACTGTGTCATTTCTGCAATGTTTTGCCTTATATTGTGTACATGCTGTGCTAGGAGACTTGCCTCTTGGAGAGATCACAGAAAGCGGAAAGAAAGTAGATGCAAAGGTCAAACCCAGCTGAAGTCCCTGCTAGTGCACCTGAGGTATTTGCTGAAAACAGCAGGCAAGGATCAGGCTAAGCAGGTAAGAAACTGTCGCCCTGCGAGAGGTTGCTGTTTCCCCCTGTGTTTGGGAGAATTCCAGTATCCATCGATCCAGAACTGCAAGAGGATTTGTGTGCAGCTTTAAAGAAATTACATTACCTCACCTTTACAACTTCCTCCAAAAGAAGGAGATAATTTTTCTCTAATCCCTAATCATATAGAAATGGCGAAGTTTCATTGATTCTAAAATTTCCTGAAGACTCAATCAATATCCGTTTGCTTGACCCTCTAAGTAGTCTTCTTTTGCTTCAATAACTGATAAGCAAAACTCAGTTGCTATGTGTGTTGCAGATATTTTCAAGCGCTCACAGCTACCAAAGATAATCACAGTGGTTTACCTCTGTTTCTTGCTCTTAGTGCAAATTCCCAGTCATATATCTTCCTTTTATTCCACCTTGGCATTTGCATACACAAAAAAATTCAATACAAATAATCTTCCTTTTGAACATTGACACCAAAATGATTTGTACGCTAGGAGCACAGAGCAAAGTGCACCCAGTTCCTGGTAACTAAGGGCTACATCCATTAGTAGAGAGACACAGAACAAAAGTGATCATGAGTGTGTAGCACTCAGGGCACCATACCTGGAAGGGATCAGATTTGGGCTCCCATCTCTACTTCACTTAACAATTACCATAAAATGCTTTGTAGGCTTAGATCATAGGGCTAGGACCCTATTATGGGCCCTGCTACTAGTTAAACTGTGCAGGCCAACTGTTACAAATACAAGGTAACTATATCCCATACTCCCTGCTTTCCCTCCCATTGTTCTTGGAAAAAACTGTGCTGCATCAAAAATGGTGTCACGGGGGAGAGGGGGAGAGTGGTTAAGGTTTAACGGTCACTCAAAGAATCACCATCAAAGATATGAGGGAAAGGTGACTTTTAATATGAGTTTGTAAAAAGCGCGACT
>VZSC01012394.1:0-29023 GCA_013398225.1 Steatornis caripensis | reverse complement strand
CTGTGCTCATCCCGGGACAAAGAGGTACCCTATTACTTCTTATCTTGGCTCATTGTACCAACAGGCAGGGTCGTAGAGTGCCCAATTATCCCAGCTCTTTGTTCTCATATGGTGCTGAATGATCTGACATTGCAATGCAGCTTGTCGGTAGGGGGAAGCAGGGTCTACACCACAACAAATGGTTAGAGTGTTTTCCAGGAAGCTGGGAATTATGGAGTCAGGTTTTTTTAGAAAAAGGATTAGCAAACTCTGCAGAAGCTTGGAAGGAAAACACTCAAGTCATGAGCACGTTGTACTTGTTACCTTAGCTTTGTGACTGTTATTGGTGAAACCATGATGAGAATAATGGATTTGGTTCTGGAAAATATAGTAGAAGAGGGCATTGAATTGGTCTGTATTCAAAGAAGAGCTAGAAAAAAAAATCAACACATTTTCTATTCTTTTTAGTGAAAAACTCTGTGTACTCTATTTAACTTTTTGAAGATAAATTGTAACTTCATCAGTGTAAGAATCAATGGATAGTATTTCTATAGAATGATTTTTGATCAACCCAGGTAAATGTATAATAAAATCCAACATTCGGAATTTGAAGCCAGACAAATTCAGAGTAAAAATCAGGTGAATATGATTCATTGACTGGCTATCTGATTAAGCAAGTTGTTTGCTAAGGGCTACAGTGGCTTCTCTCTGCCCTTAGGTCAAGATGGGATATTTTAATTAGGGCAAATTTAGTCCAAATAGGAGCATATTCTGTAGTTTCTCATAGGAGTGAGTGGATTGAGGCCCACAACCTTCTGCCTAGTTCTGTGACCCATAGCTGATCAAAATGAACATAGAACTGAGAGTAGCATATCACCATGTGAATATGTCCAACTCTTCTTGAGAAAGGACTGATCTCCTTCATTCTTGAAAAGAGAGATCCAAAAAATTTAACCCCAGGAGGGCATGTGAGCTGAAATGCTCTCCCATAGCAGAAAGTCCAAGATGCACCACTTTATCCATCATGCTTCTTGCAGGACTTGCAGACATGACCTGCTCCACTTGGCTGAGGCAAGGTGAAGTGCTACTGACTGACTGGGAGGGTGGAAAAGGGAATGACAGCCCATCTCTTGGCCTTCCCCTCTGCTGGGTTGGCTGATGAGAGAGAGGAGACAGTGGTAGAGGAGGTCTGGGAAGTGAAGACTCAGGGACCCCACTAATATTAACAGATTTTGTGACTGTATCAACAGATCACAGAATGGTAGGGGTTTGAAGGGACCTCTGGAGGTCATCTAGTCCAACCCCCCTGCTAAAGCAAGTGCCCCTAGAGCAGGGTGCACAGGAACATGTCCAGGCACGTCCAGGGTTTTGAATATCTCCGGAGAAGGAGACTCCACAACCTCCCTGGGCAGCCTGTGCCAGTGCTCTGTTACTCTTACAGTAAAGAAGTTCTTCCTCATGTTCAGGTGGAACTTCCTGTGCTCCAGTTTGTGCCCATTGCCCCTTGTCCTGTCGCTGGGCAAGCGGATATTGTTTAGTAGTGTATTTTTCATAGAATCACAATGAATAAACTATCTTTTGGTAGCTAATTTGTCTGTCTTTCCCACCTCTTCTTTCTTTTTTCATCAGCTCAGTGATCCATGTTTGTAAATCCTAGAATTTTCAGAAATCTAGTTTTGAGTCTTTAATAATTGACCACTTTTGTCTCACTGGATATCTTCTGTGAGCATAGCAGAATCTTAAAACACTGGTCTTGATAATCAACATCTCAAAGTAACAAACCAGAAAAAAAAAAAATCCAATTTTTCTCTGCCTAGAAATCTTGTCTTGCTGATGCCCTTTGGCCATTGCAGGTATGACAACAATACCAGAGAAACTGATAACATCTGCAACTACACAATTTCATGGCACTCATCACTTTTGCTAACTGAGATCAAAGTTATTTCCCAAAGCCCGTGATCTAATTTCTTCTACCAGACTAGTTTCTGCTTGTAACTTCTTAAACTGGTGAAGAGTTGTTANTGCTGATGCCCTTTGGCCATTGCAGGTATGACAACAATACCAGAGAAACTGATAACATCTGCAACTACACAATTTCATGGCACTCATCACTTTTGCTAACTGAGATCAAAGTTATTTCCCAAAGCCCGTGATCTAATTTCTTCTACCAGCCTAGTTTCTGCTTGTAACTTCTTAAGCTGGTGAAGAGTTGTTAAGAAATCTCCAAGAAAATTGCTTATATGGTATTAATTACAGTGAGGCAGATGTAATAACTTTTATTTTATATTCTCCAGAAATACATTCTGGAAGTAAATGAAGTACTGTCCAGCAAACTCATTGACAGGTTCACTCTGTGAGTAAATCAAGGTGTATGTGGTAATCCTCTCCTAAGGTGAATCTCAGGCCTTTTATTTACTTAACAATCATCTCTCACTCTGAAATTAATAAATTCAATTAAATAAATCACAGCACACTATAGAGTGCAACATACATACTACTTGTTAGATTAAGCTTTCCTGGCTGTCGCTATGTCTTTTCTTCAAACGTGTTATATTTGCAAAATTAGATTTAAAATAACATTTTCTAATACGTCTGGTTGAGGCAAGAATCAGGAGCAGGGGAGGGAAATAGCATAAGAACATGGGAAATACATGTTAAAATAATATGTAAAACACAGTCACTGGGTTAGTTACCTTCTTTGTTATGTTTATTATGATTCATAAATAAATGTGTGAACACACTCAGCAAGAGCTCAATGAGACTTAGAGGGAATTATTAATCTCTCTAAATTACCTAATCTGAGAAAAGTAAAATGAAGTTTTATAGTAACACTTTTTAGTCTTCTGATGATGTAGCCCTGACCTGAGTGGAAGTGTTCTGAAAACTCTTAAATTAATCTTATTAATGTGGCATGTTTGTCTGGTAACACAGGAAGGTGCAGACATACATGCAAGTCTTCCACAACTTTCAATTTTCTTATTGGCCGTATTTTAGCTCTGATCCCTTTTGTCAATCTTTTCTGGGATTATCTCAAATTCAGTTTCATCTTTCTTTGACTTTGACACCCAAAAGTGAACGCAGGGCTCCAACACCGTTACCAATGATGAGAGTGGAAAGTTTCCTCCAAAGTTCAGGTAGCAATGCGAATTTCAAAACACAGCCATTTGTATTTATCAAGATAATTTTTGTTTAAGTGTGAGGTTTTAGGGAATCAAAGACACATATGTTGTTTGTATCAGCTTAAGTGTCACATACATCCATACTAGGGTAGGGTGACTAAATGGGCATCAATCCCCATCTTTCCTCACCTGGGCACCACCCATTGCACAGCTCTTGGGTGATACAAGGTGTTCACAGTTATATCTAAACCTGCTGTAACACCCTGCAAAGTTGAAGTCACTTTTCCCCACTAAATGGAGATTCAGCAGCCAATTACCTAGGCTCTGGTTTTGGTGTATGAAGAGCAATAGGCATTCCAGAGGATGATTCAGTACACTTATTTTAAACATTCACCTTGGGTGGGATGAGTCATCACTGTGAGGTGCCCATGTCTGTCCACTAACTATAGAAGGAGCCTAGATATCTAGTTTACACCTAGATGACTGAATCCTAGATGGCTTAAGTTAGGTGAGATCAATCATTCCTGGTGACTGGAGAAACCGCTAAGTCTATACCAGCAATAAGGAGTTTTTGCATTTCAACCTTCTCCTGCAGTTTGACAGTTTTTGCACAGCAGTCATCTACGAAGGGGGCGCTCCCCCGAGGTAGTGGCTCTCCTTAAAGGGAAGCTCTTGTGTGGCACCTCTAGGCCCCAGATGGGTAGGTGACTAGGTGCAAATCTCACACTTCCTCTCATTTTGCTGAGCAGAAGAAAGTCATCTTTGTGCTTCACTTCACAGAAGGGAAGAATATCGCTCCACATCAGTTTCAAATTCTGTCCAAGCATGGACAACAGACTGAATGTAGGCCACAAGAGACCATCAATGGGTACTATGATTGGGCTGGAGAGACCATCATTGAGAGGCTGAGGACAAAATAGGTGCATTTTGGAGGTGCTGCTGTTGCTGTTGAGACTAGCTGGAAACGTAGTACTAATCCACAGAGACTGGCTCCGTATAGTCCTACACTACAGCAAGCCTGTATAGGAGGACAAGGAATACAGTGGTACTATGGCCATGGAGGCAGGTGCTGACCAGTGCAGTAACCTCCACTCCAGACCAGTGTTACAGACAATGACTTGCAACTACAGCCAAAGTTGGAAGTGGACCAGCTCGGGATGAAAAGAATGGAAGGCTCTCAAGAAGCAGCCTGTCAGAGCAAGTCATGTAATAAGGGACTGGTGTTGCATGGTGCAAATTGGTCAGATCCAAATAATAGATGCAGCAGGGCTGCCTGTCATGCAGTGTTTGCACAGGCAGGGATCCTGCCAGACGCTGCCCCTGCCAGCGCCTGTGCTCTGACCAAACAGCCTTATGCAATGCTGGCTTTTGTGTAATATTATAACCAGAACTACCTAACAAGCTTCTCTGCAAAATACAGCCGGTTCTTGTGGCAGTCTCATAACGTAACAATTTCCCATATTTTGCTTTATACTTGCAATTACAGCAGTTTCCTGGGAAAGGACTGTCAATGAACTGGAGAGTTTAAATGTCTATAAACAATCCATTACTTAATAGTACTCAAATCTCTGAAATGATCTGTGCTGTTACATAGATGCATGGACCTCTGGGTCCTTCCCTAGTGAAGCTACTAAATATCCTAGCTGTGTCATGTCTTAGAGGTCATCCGTGAACTTGCTGTGATTTCTGCTTACTGGGGACTATCCTGAATAAGAGAATGATCTCTCTCAGGCTTTATATTCTCAGAAGGTATCAGCCTCTTCTGCAGAGTATTTGGATGAAGTGACAGCCAAGGAGGTTATGTTACGCATACTAAGAGTCATTTTATTTTCTTTTGTGGAAAACAAGCCATTTCTATGAAGAAATGGCAACTTCCAAGACTTTAAGATTTGAAAAAAAATATTCTGCATTTTCTAGAGAACTCTTTCTATACATTAGTGTTAGTGCCACTTGTGCTTACCTACAGTATCATCCGTATTTTCAAGTATGGAATTAAGAATAATGAATAGCTACTTTTTAAAATTTTCAACTTCTATGAACAAGTAGACCACAACGTACTAACATGAGCAAAGAAAATGCATGTTAACTTTGAAATTAATTGAAACCACTGTAGGCTCCTTACTTAGGATTCACCATTCAGCTCTGGTGTCTGCCTGCTGTTTCTGCTGCCATCCGTGCTAACAGCTCACATTGACTCAAGGATCCAGCTACCAGCCAAATAATATATCTTGGCTTGGAAACAAGAGCTCATCTAGCTTGAAACCATGCCCAGCTGCTGAGATGATTTAGAGATCCAGTGCTATATCCTTACTGCAGATGCTTGCTCCATGTGATGCAGCTCCCCAGGTCTGAGGCTCGTGGCTGGAGCATCCAAGAAGCCCAATCATGCTTACTTCTAAGATTGCTTAGATTTGTCCTCACGGTGATGCTCTCTAGGACCATAAAATACAGGAAGGGCATGTACCAACCAGTGACTTTCTTATGCTCTTGCACATGCTCTTGTAACTCTGCGCTGACAGTTAAACTGCTTTTGGCTTCTATCCCCCGAGCCATACCAGCCCGAGGCAGTGTGAGCATTCATGCCTGTGTCAACAATGCAGCCACCTGCCCCAGTTTCTCCCATCTACTCATGAGCTGAAAAGGCCTCTGGCAACTCGTGATGCAGATCTTCCCTGGGTCCATGGAGTTCGATAACCTCTTACTGGCTGCACATAAGATCATCCCAAGAAACTGTAAGTGTAAGCCCTCGTCTGGAGATTGATGGGTAATTGCCAGTTTGCTCCCAGCACTGTTCTCCCACTTACTTTCCAGTCACTTACCAATTGTGATCTTAATAACTTTCTCCTCTACTGTCCTCTCCCATTTTCCCTCAGCTAATATCAATTTCTGTTCTTTCAGCTCTACCCACTCCTCCTTCCCATAGCACAGTGACAGGTTACAACCTGACTTGAAAATTTTCCACTTTTTCTTCCCAGCCTTTAAAAGAAGCCTCTGTGGTAAATGAAGCGAAGAATCCTCTTACCATGAGTTGCAATGAGAATGTAAACCACCTTGACTTAACAGTACCACGCAGCCAGAAGGATACTTCATTTATTTTATTTATTTTAAGTAACTAAAACCATAGGGGGATTGAAAGGGAAGAGTGACCTGAAGAGGGAGGTCAGCCAAGAGCCTATGTTGTCTTGTCTACCTTGTTATTCAACACCTTTTCTGGAAGTAGAATAACTGCCATAGAAAGTTATTCTACAGTTTAGTATTCCAGCCCTTGGGCTCGGCAAAGCTGTGGGCAGACCACAGCATACATCCAGCAAAGCTACTGCACTCGGCATTACAACTATTTGAGTTTCGTGCTAATTTCCACCAAGGGCAAAATACAATCCAGAACCCAATCTAAACTCAAAATGTCTTTACAGTTATGGTGAAAGAAGGCACAGCAGGAAGCTTCATATTCAAAATTTTATACCAGTCTTGTTTTAGAAGTAAACAAACAGATCTGTTACAACAATGTCCCTCCCTTCCTCCTCAGATAGCCACAGGCAGCTCTAATGTGACTTGGTGCCTGCCAAAGACTAACCTTTGTTTCAGTTTTGACTGTGGGCTGGTAGAGAGATTACTAGGCCCCTACTCTAATTAATTACCTCACTGTCAGCCATCAGAGTTCTCAGCAATAATGTCCTGCAGCAGGAAAGCAAACAAAGGAGAGTGTTCTGGATACTTGGGAAGGAGAACAGTGACTGTCATAGCAGTGAACGTAAAATAAGATCAGGTGTGTGCTCCTCTATTTTGTATTACAATCTACCCTGCTGCAAGTATTTCTCCTTGCTAGGGGGAAAAAAAAAGTTTTAAATAAATAAATAAATAAAGCACATGCTGCTTATAGCTACTTACTGCTTACAGCTCTGCTTTCTCTTCTACTAAGATTTAGTCTTCTGGTAGAGGCATTATCCAAGCTATTTCTTTCAGTACCTCACCACTGCTGTGTAGTCTTGCATATGTACTGCTTCTTCACCATAAAAGAAGTACAACTTAAAATCAAAGCAGATATTTGATTGATGTCTCCTGTTCAGCACTGAGTAGTTTAAAAACTAGAAGATATTAACCGGGGAAAATAGGGCTTGAAGAGACTGAAAGCTCACCTGACCCAGCTGGTGGCCCCCAGGCACATTCGATTACACCAAAATGATTCCTGGAAATGTTTGTCTAACCTGTTCTTTAAAAACACTGGAGATTGCAATTCTACAACAGCCCCAGGCTGTGTACATCAGCACTTCACCATCTTTATGATTAGAAACTCCTCTTTTAAGGTCAGAACTACATTTCCCTTTACTGCAATTACTCCCTTTATTCTCGGTGTACATAGGGAATAATTTACAACTGTCCTCTCTACAAAAACCACCTGAAGATCATTACTGTGCCTTTTGATCTTTTCCACATTGAACGATTTCTTCCAGTCTTTCCTCACAAGCCTTGTGTACTAATCCACCAATCTCTTTTTTCCCCCCTTTCTTTTTCTTTCTGCATTCCTTCCAGGTGGTCTTGATCATCCTCAGAACTAATTCAGTTCAGCAAAAAAGGTGGAATTCAGCTCTAGGTTTAATTCCAGATGCAGACACCTGGACTTATTTGTCTGTGATGTATATCTTCACAAGTGAGGAGGGGGTCTGAACTCCTCATAGTCTATGGAAATCTAGTTAATCCAGTCAGTGGAGTCTAGAGAGTTATTCAGATTATGCTAAAGTGGGCAAATTTAGTCAGCTAAACAGCTCTGAAGACTCCATTGGGCTCAGTGCTGTTGTCTACACATGGATGTCTAGTGCTGTTTCAGATGCCTTTGAATATCCTGCCCATCATCCAGCCATTGGTCCAGAAGGACAAGGTCTCCTAGAGTCTCCATATCACACCACCAGCCCCATGTCTAAGACTCCCTATGACATCTCAACTTGTAGAGATAGCCTCAGATGTTTATATTTAGGCAACCAAACTGAGCCCACAGCCGATATGTAGATTCTTACACTGCAAAATCAAGGTCAGATACAGATTCAGAGCCTTACTGTCTAACAGTCTTACTTGTCTTACTGTCTAACAGTAAGAGGTAGACATGGCATCAGAAGCTGCGCACAAATTGATTGTATTGATAAATACAAGGATGGTCATAATTTATTTGTTTATGGAAAAAAAATATAATGTCCACAAATAGTCAGTCTTGTTAGAAGAATGGCATTTTTTTCATTCTAGGTATTATATGCCAATTCCAACATTCTGTGACAATCTATGTTGGAAGCAGAAAAGGACTCAGGAATCTAAAATTATTATTATTATTCTAAATTGAGGAGGTGAAGATGTTTACTGGTGCAATAAAATATGGTACTAGCTGACTTTTCCATCTTTTAGCTTACAAGACGTGGGATGCTGTGATAGCTAAACCACCCTCCTCTTCATGCTGCACAAATATATATACCTGAGTTAAACGATTGCTTGTAGCTTCTGTGTTTTCACTTTAAAAATGCTGTGTATAAAAATGGATGGCCTGTCAAAGTTTCATTGAACCTGAAGAAATTCATTTCTCCGAGAGGTGGAAAGCAGAATCAAGAGGATCATTTGTGCTAGTGGTGCATATGACATAATGGATGGGTGAAAGTTATTGCTCAATAAAAACTAATTTTATCTGGGCTGGAAGATCCCTTTTCATATCATTTTGGATCAGATGCTCATGTGGGGAACAGTAGACAAGACGAGTAAAATAGGGAGGATAGAAAGGGATTTTGAAGATATGACGAGCTCTCAAGCTCAGCAAAAACCTGCAGAGCCTCTTTAAAACTGCTCTAGATACTGTGCTAATTGGGAAGAGCATGCCAAGGGTAACAGGAAATGAAGCTGAATTAGTAAGCAACCTGTTGCTGGATCATCTGCGTGAAAATTCTTGCTTTACTAACAGAGTATCAACTCTTCCACAGAAATTTCATTTCTTTGCCCTCCTCTCGATGTTGCCCTGGTGCAGTTCAGGTGGGATTAACTCTTTTATGGGAAAGTGGTGCTATATTGAGGGAGCAGGGACTTGCAGTCAGCCAAAGTAACAGGGCAGTCGCCGCGGTGGTCAGGATTCTCACCAGTCTTGCTCGCTCCCTCGCTCTGCAGGCTGTTGCAAGGGGTCTGTCCTCAGCTTTTCTCCCTGCTTCACATGAGAAAAGTTGATCTTGTTTCTGCTCATCCTCCTGAGCACATACTATTTGCAGCTCACCACGTAATTCAAGTCAGTATCATTTTACCTCACCTTAAACAACTCATTTCAAAACAAAACAAAACAAAACAAAACAAAAAAAAACCTGCAATGAAAAGCTAAGCTGTATTGATGTTTTTGCTGATGCTCAAACACTAGACAAAAAAGGTAGGAGGCAGAATTTTTGCTAAGCATTTGCTAAACTAACAAGCTTTTTCCATCCACTAGCAACGCAATCGATAGCATTTAGCTCCATGTTCCCGGGTGTTCATGTGCGCACTTGGTTTTGAGTCCTTGGCTGTCTATTTGACAACTCTTCCCTCCTGACACATTGTGCAATACTGTTGGTTAGTTCTAGGAAGAACCTGGATGTGAGAATACCCAGTGAGACTGATTATATTCCTGCTGTTTAAGCATGTTCACCCAAGGCACGTTTAGCTACACTTTGAATAATGTTTCAGTTGAAATTACCTCTTTCCTTTTTCTTTTCTTTTTTTTTTAATGGGTGAATAACAAATACGTGGTGCAGTGGTTCATTTTGTAAGCTTTAGAACCAGATTGCAGCCTCTTTGCCAAAAGTGTTGTTTCTTGTATTTGTAACTAAATTCAATGCAATTAATGTATTAAATTGCTAACCTACGCTAGTAGACTTAGTGACTAGAAATGAACACTGTCTTCATTCCTTTTGCCCTTCTATCCAGGAGTACATCAGCTATACACTACAAAAATGAGGGATACGACATAAAATTGGAAGCTGCCAGATGGAAAAGACATGTTGCTTCTTTAATTTTATTGTATAATTCATTTCTCTTTTCCTCCTTTTCCTTCCCACCCCTTCCCTCAAGATGTTCTAATGTTTATCATGGGTGTGCTGCAATTCAGTATATGAAAATATTGAATATACACTCTCATTTGCCTACATACACATTGAAATGCAAACTTTCACTGGGAAGTCAAGACACTCAGGACACCTTCAAATGTAGCATTTTCTGATATTGGTATTTTGTTGTTCTGATATTGCTGTCCTATATATTAAAAGTTTATTTTTTTTTTCCTAATTATGAATTTTAAGGCCACAGTGGTAATTTGTGGCAGTGCAGCAGGTCCCCGGGAGCCTGGAGTAAGAGGCAGCAGCAGCAGGCACTGCTACAACCCCCTGCAAAGGGTGGTATTGGCTCCCCCTGAGCCAGCTCAGTTTTACTGGTCGACACCAAGGGCAGCAGCAGGGCCAAAAAATTGTCTCATTTGGGTTACAGTTTCAGGCACTTCAGCACGTAGTTGCCCTGAAGTTAATGGAGAAGAGGACCTGGATTTAGCTAGACCAGCCTGTAAGACTTCAAAACCAAACGTCTTGCATGTTCTAAATGACACAAGCCAAGGACTGCTTTCATCTTAGCTTGTCTGTGGATTCACACTTACGTAAAGGCTTTATAAGGTTTTGCATTATGGAGCGAACACTTGAAATTGTTTAAGATTATTATTGTTACTTACTAAGAAATATTTTATATGCTCCAGCTGAGAGCAGAATTTTCTGTTCCAAAGTCATAACAACAAGTCCCAGCCAAAGAGCATAAAATGCATTAAATAATCCTCTACCCTTCCTTACCAATAACTTTGGGGTCCACTTTTGAAAAGTGCTACAGAATTTCCCATTGTGATAATTACTGTTATCAAAACTGAATTCAAATTAGATGGAAGAGGCAGTTTTTGAAGCAAAGCTGTAGCTAAGTAAAAGTTAATTTGTGTTGTCCCCAAAGCATTTCTAACCATGTCTAAGCAAGATGTCAACAACTGAGGCTATTAACTGTGGAAGTACATTATTTTTGCTCAACAACATTGCTTGTCTTTTTATATAAAGAAAATAAAGTATTTGTATTACCTCCAGAATTTCCAATCGCTATGTAATCTTAAAATAGTTCCCAGCAAAACTAGAAAGAAAAACAAATACGTCCCAAATTAGCAAGGAAATATAGAAAATTTGTGTTGCATTTTTAACAGGGAGTGGACTTGTCATACTTCATCAGATTGTTCAAAATATCCATGATATAACTGCTCTTAATTAAATGATTAAAACTGATCACTTCACTTGTAATGAATTCTCAAGTCCATCTTCTGCTATGCGCAACTTTTCTTTTGGCTGAAGTCTCACTTTTGTCATCATTAGAAGAAACATTTACTAATAAGATAATTTTCTTTGTGCAGGCAGACATCTGTTTCCAATTTAGCTTTTGAAAGCCTGGCAGAGCCTCTATCAGCTTACAGCTATGTGACAACATTAATCTTATTGTGCTTTACAGAAAGAATCTTTCCAAAAGTTTGGTACATGTGGCTGTATTAAAAATTATAATGTCATTAGCTCCCAATTTGATGGTCTTATTAACATGCGTCTTTGACACCTTTCTGCAGAGGAGAAGCAAGCTATTCTTACTGTGTCATTTATTCTGTTTGGTACTAAGAAAATGTTTGAACACCTTAAAATTCATGTCCTATACTCTGGTACACAAAAGTCGTGTATGTGTATTAGGAGAGTATGAATCTCAACATAAATTAAAGAAAAAATGATGCAGACCGTGTGGAAACTGGAAGACTTGTTCCTTATTCTCCAGATCATGCAGTTATTTTTAATATTTAAAGACTAACTAAATAAATAAAGGTTTTCAAAACAGAGAAGTGAGGGCACGAGCAAGTAAATGAAATGCCGGCATCTCACCAATAAAGCAGGTCCAGATAATCATCGTAAGGAAAGTGCAAGGTATGTCCATCCCAGTACAGTGCTGCTGCTTTGATCAACTTTGGATACTACTGTTCTCTTCTCACTTTTCTTTTTATTTATTCCTTGTGATTATTTGATGTCAGTGTGGGACATCAGACACAGGAAACTCAACTGAGCTGCCTGAACACAGACGCTCAGATGCTCAGTGTCCTTATGCATCCACATGGACCCCCCGGGGTACTGCAGGATGTAATGGAGACCTTCACCCCCCTGCAGCAGACAGCAGATGCCAGGCAGGGCATCACGAGCAGCTCAGGTAGCACTACATACCTGCGTTTAGGGACCAAAATCAAACCAAACATCTCCACAGGCTTCAATAGCTCTGTCTCTATTGTATGATATACTGGTACTTCAAAGAACTACACTGGCATTTTCTGAAATGAGTAAATAGAGCTTTATTTCTTTCTATCTCATTGTTTTAAAAATACTAATTTTGAGACCCATTTTTTACTTATGGACATGGTTCTGGTCTTTTTTAATCACTGAATGGTTATATACCTCTGGATTATGCAGAAATGTTGACACCACCAGACAACTCTGAAAAATATTATTGCAATAAGTAATACTGACGATTTTTTAAACTGTAATTAAGAATCTTTAAAGCTTGATTGTGGGGAGTTTTCAAGAACTGCCACGCATTGCTTAGAGGAGCTTTCTTCAGGCTGAATGCCTTTGGAGGACAAGTCTTTCAGCTAAGCAATGCTGGAGTGTACATTGTGCCAGCTTTGTGGTTAGGGTGAGTAATTCAGTTTGCAGTGCCCCAAGCCTGTTCATAAACACTAAATTCATGTGAAAGAAACAAAAGCAATTTCAGTAACATGCAAATAATTTGGAATATGGAGGAGCTGAGGAATCAGCTTTATCATACACGTCGCCATAAAAGTGGTGCAAACGGTTTCAGAAAAACTATGCAAAATGTATAATCATAGCATTCTTTAATGTACATTTCCCCTTCTTTATTTAGCAACAACCAAACAAGAAATTTTGCTTGGATTTCTAAATGATTCTTCATCCTTATCTGAATAGCTGGGTTTTGCTACAGTAACAGCTGTGGCCAAAACCGTGGCAATTTTAAAAAGAAGAAAAAAATTCCAGTCCTTGCATAAAGGATCAAAAGCAAAACGTAAAATATATTCAGTCTTTTCTAGGTCAATTCATATTCTGCCCTTATTTTAAAAATTAACATAATTTCTATAGCAGCAGTCCAGGGAATTCCAGTTTACAATCACTGTTTCTTCAAATTTTTAGCCATTATATTCTGATGCCTTTTCAAGATGGTATTTTCTGATAATTAGTTTATTTTGATTAGTTGATTGTTGACTCAAGCAGCATCAGCAATTTTACTACAAAGTGAAACTGGAACAGAGTGAAATGTTACACTTACTTTCATTTGAAGTATTATTTTCCTTTGGGAGAAAAAAATCTAAGGCACAGATCTTAAAAATGCCTGTAAAAATATTGTTTTAATTCTGACAAAAATGAGCTGAAGAAGTCTAGATCTTATTCTCAGAGAGAATTTAAAACAATCTTCAATTACGCTTTAGAGCCTATAAGACACTGCCAACTCTGAGTACTGCTGGGAAACAAGCACCAAGTACTTCACTGCATTTGTAATCACGTCGGGTCAACATAAACAAACACACAAGCAAACAAACACTACTGTAAGGGTTATAGAGAAAATATTGGAGTAAAATATTCAACTTTTCCTCTTTTAACACATTAATGTAGAACTTCATACATAACAGGATGGCTCAACTGTGTTCCATTTCCAATGGTAAAAAATTTAAAATAAAGATGAATCTCATTAAAACTCATTGTCCAATAATGTAAGATGGAAAACAGTATTTTACTAACCCAGGCTGATGAATATCGGATACCTCAATGTAACAGGGACGCTCGTGCATTTTATCTGCATTGGTACTGTTTAGTCATAACCACTGCAAGACATCCCACAGTTTGCAATAACCAGGAAGCAGAAATCGCCATGGATATTCTCATTTTGATCATCCTGTAACACCAATCATCATGTTGCCTATGATGAGTTACTTTTGCATCACATGTCTCATGCAGATGTTGACGCAGGGTCAGGAACATGGTGATGTGACTGGAAAGGAGTAGGACAGTGCTTTCATGCACAAGGCACCTGCTCATCATGAGCAGTCCCTGCTATCGAAGTTACTAATCACACCTTTGTGATCAGTGTAGCAAAATTCCGACCTAAAAGCCTTTTTCACAGTCAGAAGATGTTAATGTATTGTTTTGTAGGATACAATTCTCAGACAAGATGGTAGTTTCAGGCTTTTTCTTTTTGGTCCCTGTTTGAATAACTAACAACTAACTTCTAACAACTAACTTCTAACAACTAACTTCTAACAACTTTCTCATAAGTCTCTAGGAAACATGTTCAGATATTTAATGTCATTTTATTTTGAGTAAACTGTCACAAAATGGTGACCGTTTCCCCCATTTCTCCTTTTTATTATCCTTTGTTTGACTGTGAAATCTTAGTTTAGTTACATACCCAGTATTGTCTCAGTCTGTTAAGTGCTCACGTACTCCAGGAAAACCTAGGAGAGATGGCACAACAGATCTCTGCCACAAGACATTGTTTCTATTAGGAGTGATGTTCTGCACTGCAGCAAAATGCATTAATAGCATTGCATTATAATGTTGTAATGGGGCTACTGATGCATCTCACCACTTAGCACAGTTCATTATCTTGTTATAAGGTATGTAGCAAGACAAGTGCAGTTTTACAGATACTTTTCTAAACAGCTGAAGTACTTCTAAGGAGTAAAAAAAAGAATGCTTTCAGCTAAAGGGCTTTGTTGTCTTGCATTTCATGTTTTCTTTCTGAAATCGTCATACTCATTATATTCTTATTTTGAAGCTTCAATGACAAACAACATTTTCTACAAGATAACAAGGGAGTAGAGAAAAATAACAGTAAAGAAAAAGACATGTTAACATTTCCTCCAAGGGAACATTACTCATTAATAGCTTCACAGCATTCAGAACTATTTCGACAGAAGTAATTTGCGCTCCCCCCTTTTTTCATGCATGAATTAAAATTGTAATTAGTGCATCTGTAGAAAAATCACCACCTAATACAAAAACGTCTGTCCAGAGATAATTTTTCTTTCTCCTTTGCAGTTCACTTAATAGTCTCAGCTCTTCATTAGTGTCAAGGAGACTAGTGAATTTTCATTACAGCATCATCTCATTTCATTGTTTAAGTCTGTGGCTAGTATTAGATAACAAAGTACAATATCAGATTTATCCTTGCAGGTTCAGAGTAATTCATAGCATTCTGCTTTGCTTTAAAACACTGTAGATCTCTTCTTTGTATCTTTTCTGAAAGTGCAACTAGTTTTTCTACAATATTGCAGGCTACATCCACAGGAGTAGGGATGCACTTTTGCTGTTCCTGTTGATTAAAGAAAGAGCGACACCTAAAAGCAAAGACATCTAAAGTGATTATGTGAACATTCAGCTCTGCATTTACAGATGTTAGAGTTTCTCACAATGCTGTCTTGTGCCTCCATTCCCAAAGTGGCTCTAACCTAGACAGTAGGAGTCTTACATTTCAAGATCTTATTTTTCAGTGAATCACCTTCCATGTAAGAAAATTACTAGGAATGACTGGAAATAAGGCAGTTAGTCGACCTTAAAAGAAAATCAGAGACAGCCATAGAAGGTTCCTTAGCTATATGATATTGCCTACTGTTAGCAAAATTATAGAAACGAAGACAATCTCCTTCCCTAATGAAGCAAATAGTGTAGAGGTACAGCAGCATCAGTTTCCCTAAGTGCTCAAGGCACACTTAACACTGAATGGCTTCTCCAGACTAAGATGTCTTTGCAAGATAATAACAAATTCTTAGGGTCTCAATTTTTTTAAAGCGATGATTGTATAAGTAAGAACTCATACCCCTCCCCTCCCCACCTCTCCTTTTTCCGTTATCACAGTTTAAAGCTGGGCTGGCTATTAAACAGATGAGAGACGCTCTTTGTAAACCCCCTCCCTCCCCAAGGCAGAGGGAAAGAGAAAAGGGAAAGGGACTTATGGGTAGGAAAAAAAACCAGCTTTAATCTAACTACAATAATAATGTATTATAATAATGGGAAAAATAATAATAAATACATATACAAATATATACAAAACCAATATCGAGTTCCCCCCCACCAACGAAGAATACGTCACCCGGACGCTGCGGGGCATGCCCCAGGAAAGTCCCGGACTGTACTCAGCAGCAGGCAGGAGCTGGATTCAGGAATGCACGGATCGGGATCAAAGGCAGAAGAATCGGGCAGAGTCCTCCTCAGACCCCAGCCATAGAAGAAGAAGAGCTTGACCTTCATGATCCTNGAGACGCTCTTTGTAAACCCCCTCCCTCCCCAAGGCAGAGGGAAAGAGAAAAGGGAAAGGGACTTATGGGTAGGAAAAAAAACCAGCTTTAATCTAACTACAATAATAATGTATTATAATAATGGGAAAAATAATAATAAATACATATACAAATATATACAAAACCAATATCGAGTTCCCCCCCACCAACGAAGAATACGTCACCCGGACGCTGCGGGGCATGCCCCAGGAAAGTCCCGGACTGTACTCAGCAGCAGGCAGGAGCTGGATTCAGGAATGCACGGATCGGGATCAAAGGCAGAAGAATCGGGCAGAGTCCTCCTCAGACCCCAGCCATAGAAGAAGAAGAGCTTGACCTTCGTGATCCTTCAGCTTTATACCGAGTATGAAGCGTATGGGATGGAATACTCCCTTTGGTCAGGTTTGGGTCACCTGTCCGACCCGCTCCTCCCCACCGCAGGGTCGCAGGTGTGACCGTTTCTCTGCTCTTGCAGTTTCAGCGCATAAGAAAGTTAGCAGAAGCAAGCATCGACCTTGGTCTCCATAGGGATAACTATAAGCAAGAGCCTTTCTGCATACCATTCCTACTGATGTTCCAGCACTAACTATAAACACCAAGCCTTATCACTGCTAGAAGCAGCTACTGCCTGGAAAAACACGAAGTTAATTTCAGAGAGTGCAGCTTCTCAGAAGAGACATAACCAAAAAGTAAAGTTACTAAAAGAAAATTGGTTCTGTCCTGGCCCAAGCCAAGACATCCATTTATTATTTGCCTTTTCTGTTTTTCATTTTTCCCTATTCCTTTTTTCCTTTTCCTCTTTTCCTTTTTCTTTTTCCTTTTCCTTTTCTGTTTTAATTTTTCCTTTTAAGAAGCAAAACCCTCATTAAAGCCCAGTACATTTCTGGTTCCAGAAGGTCAACCTTCTAGAGCTGGCTCTTGACCTCAGTACTACTTGATGTGGCTCTCCATAGCTTCCAATTAACAGTAGATTAGTCTATAAGATTCCTAATATGGGGGATAAAGATCTATATTCAAAGGCAGAGAAATGGAGGATTCAAAAAAATACCAAGAGTGTAAAGTTGAGATAAAACTACTAATAGCAGCAAAGGATTAATGAAGCCCTAAAAATCTGTAATTGCAGTGATGATGTTATTAGAGATTATTGGACACCATTTTATTACATAAAAATTCGAAAGAAGACTGAAAAATAAATGAAAAATATAGAAAAAGTGCATCTTTTAATACCAAAGTACTGTAGATAGCTGGATCTATAGTTCTGTACAAGTACTGGTATCTGGGTGACTCTTAAAAGTCTGAAGATTTATATTCATAATGCCTGTAGTACCTGATAAAAGCTTATCTGTAATTAAGCAATGGGGAAATAAACCTCAGAACAATGAAGACACAGACCCATAGAGATATTTAAGGACTTTTCTCCTAACACTCCTAGCACCTAACAGTAGAAGGTACATGCCAAAATACATTTGTGTATTTAAATACTTTACCTTAAGATCCTTCTCTTCCTGGTGTTCAGAAACCGAGCATGAGTTTTCTAAATCAAAGTTCCATGACTCCATGACTGAGTACAAGATTTAGCTCCTTTTTTACCCTCGTTCCCTCCATACCCTGCCTCTGGATGTTCATGGGGCCACTTACAGTGCAAAAGTGCAGCAGTTACTGCTTTACAGTGACTTGGTTTAACATACTCATAAATAGAAATAAATGCTCCTAAATGTTGTATGGTAATTCAAAATCTTCTACTAACTAGTGAAATATCATTATGACAACACTAAAAGAAAGATGAAAAGAAATGCAACAAGTTTTTTCTAACCATGCCCAGTTTTCTCCAGTTAAAGAAAGGAAAATATTCTCTTAAAAAAAAAAAAAAGAAAGAGAAGAAAATAAAAAGGCAAATTAATGCCTGGAGGACACTCCAAAAGGCAAGGAATGATGAAAGTCATTTCGAATTCCCTGCTTGATTTATCTGCAATATTCATAAGTGTGTGTTTATCCAAAAGCTTTGTCTCAAATCAGGCAATTAATTAAACTAGAGAAGATCTCAAGCAGGGAGAGCTGAGAGTTGTTAATAGTGTATGGCTGATAATCAAATTTGGCTCTGCTGTTTTTCTTGAGACACGCTCCTCTGTTTGCACTTCTACAGCACTAGAAAGGTGCGAGATGGCTAAGAAATACATGTAATAAACAGACTTAACTCTTCAGAATTTGAACGGTTACCTGTAATGTTAGTGTTAATATTTCTCATCTCCAGCAAAAGGATGATTGCACTTGAGCGTATCTTCAGTTTGGGCATATGCACACAAAGGTTTTTATCCAGTCCATCTTACTTGAGGACAGGTGAGAAAGTAGGTGACTTTTGCAAAGTGAGGTCAATGCTGAAAAAAAAAATAGCAGAAATGGCAAGACAACAGAAACAAGATCAGGACTGGTAAAAGTCTTAAAGATGAGGATGAGATTTGGTTTCAAATTGTCACAGAATGCAGTAGAAAGCACAGGAGAAGTCAAAATATGGCAATAGGAAGGAGCGGATTTCAAAAGCATCTGATGTAGTTTTGGTATGGATCTTTCAGACCGTGCAAGCCAGTCATACGTTCCCTCACTTTGGGGGCACTTGAAACTTTGAGACTGTAGTGGCTTTGCCCGTAAGAGGAAGAAATTAAATATTCATCACAAAACTAGATGATTTCTACATTCCGGATCAAATATTGGCTTGTTGCCGCAAGTACTGGGACTGCAGTGTTATTTGGTGCTTCTGTAGACCGCAACAAATCAAAACAGACTCCATAAAGCCTCTTCTGGAAATACATATTCAGGCAGGATTTGACCTCAAGCTTTGATAGCAAACAAGCTTGTTGTTCAGAGTTATGTGTCTAAGTCACCACCAAAGCATCTAAATGTTAGAACTTCTCTACAATATTTGGAGAGAAATATATACTTGATGCATTTATCTCTCTTATGTCAGACAGTTTGAATCCATAGGCTGCAATTCTTACCAAAACCAGACCTCTCTCTGACCGACTCATGGGAGTTTGCCTGCCTTCTATGGAAGCCGCTATTTCTTGGCAGTAACTTTTTGACTAATGGGCCAGCGTATCTCATGGCACCCGAAATGTCTGATTTTTCATCAAAAACTCAGTACTTGAAGTTCATTAAAATTCCCCTGGTTTTAATTTATACTGGTAATTCCAATGGAGAAAGGCCATCAGTGCATGACTGCTGCATTGTCTAGACTCCTGACAACACAGAGCAGGCACTTACTTAAGCAGATACTCCCCTATGTAGCTGTATACGCAACAGGCAGCTATACAGCCATATAGACTGTGGAATGTAGTCTTAAAATTAGAGATAGTTCACAAATGAAGAAAAACATTCAAAATTCTGTGATATTGCCTTAAGTGGAAACCAGCCAACTCTAGCTTTATTAAATTCACAGAACTTTAAAAAAAATCTCTTTTTTTTCAAGTATTTTTAACGTGTCTCATGATGCATTTTATGCCATGTATTTTTATTCCATTACAAAAACGCAGACGACTGTTTGTTTTCTGCGTTTGGAAATGTGTTCAGTCTTTTCCTGTCTAATGGTCTTAGAGGTTTACTTTAAGAATTAAAGGAGATATGAAGTTAAGTAGTCTTTTTGACTGCAGAGGTCACTCACGTTCCCTGTGCATTACATGGACAGAGTTGTTTCCTAAGTTTGGGTCTCACAAGGCCAACAACATCTACCCAAAGTCTTCTTAGATAGTCAACAGAAACTCTCAAGTATCTGCCAACTGAATGACAGAAACCTGAAAAGTCCTGCTTTTCGCTGCTTTTTGTGGGACTTCCAGTGTGATAGACTCCTGTTTGAAAAAAACATGCAGTACATAAGTAGTGAAATTACTAATTTGTGAAGCCTGCTGAGACTTACGCATAAGCTCGGTTCTCCAACCTGCTCCGGCACATTAAAGACATAAGCTCATTGACAGAAGCTACACAATATGGAACTTGAACATTCCATTTCAAGGAGAAGGGAAGTGGTTCATGTGGTAGCTCTGTGAATAAATCCCTTTCTAGGACCAGTACTTCAACTTAAAGGCATTCCATCAGCTTCCTAATGGAAAAAATAATCTTCACTGAAGCACTTTCGGTTGCATTAGATATGCAACAAAAATAGACACAATCTATATACTACTGAAGTAAACTTACTTGCCATTCCATTCTTGCTGGAGTAGGACTGACCATTTATAACACATAATTAAATACTTACTGGCCTAACTAATGAAAAGGATATTTGGTAATGCTCATTTCACTAATCCTAGGGAGATGTGATAACATCACATTTTTTGAATCACGGTAAAAAAGTAAATACTTGGATGTCAAAATCAGACAGAAATCAAATAGAAGGAGTGAAATGCCTAGAAGATGGTAAAATCAGTAAAGCAAACAAAATTGTTCCCCTCAAATATTTGTTATGAATCAATATTAATTATTAAAATGCCAGTCATTAAGCTAAGAGACTACATATTTCTGTCACTAAACAACAGCTGAGTCAAGGACACATTCAGTACCAAAAAAGAATTTCCCTTAACTTTTCCTGCAGGGAGGAGCCCTTCAGCAGTAAATAAGACCCTGGCATAGGGCATCTTCTTTTTTTCCCCGCAAGCAGAACAGCTAGTCCATACACTACTTTTTAAATGAAAAGCATCTCCCTACTTATTACCCCACAGAAGCCAGAGCAGAAAAATCCACAGATAAAGATGCCTAAATTTAGCTATCTGCACGTAGGTATCTACCTGTGAATTAAATGTCTGAGCTCCCATTAAAATCAATAGAAATTTAGTGTTCGATTCAGTTGCACATGAATAGGTGTCGAAGGCATTTGAGGTGCCAAGGCTATCCCACTTGGCCTCCAGCGGGCATTTCAAGCAGGTATGAGTGTCCTGTACAAACTGTGTCATCTGCCAGCCCTGTGAAGGTGTCTGTGATACGTATGTGGGAATAGCAACTTCTGTTTGGGAAAATGAATTTAATCCCAGGCCTGCATGAAGAGCAGAAGTAGCTTAGGCACCTAATTTACATGTGGGCGTCTACAACCTGGGACTTGGCCCTCCATGTAAGACACTTCAGTGCCTGCAATGTAAATATCAGTCCCACCTTAGGGGAAGGACTCGTTTACCTAAATGTGGGCACCTAGCAGCACTTGTGAAGCTTATCCATAACACCTGTGCAGCACTAGTAGATAGCATACAAGCGTTACAGGAGAGACCTACAGTCTTCTGGAGAAGCACCCAGAGACCAGGCAGGATATCCTACTGCAGAGTATCCTAAAATGCATACATACAGCAAAGGAATCCCACCAGAGCTGTTTGCCTTATATGACCATAATTCCTTTTCTGCACTGTCTGATAGAGGATGAACTACTTCTTGCTCCCTATATAGGGTAACTAAAGCAAGTAGCTGAATAAAATTGTAAGCAATACATGTACCTGTGTTCCTAAATTAATGATGATGGCTCTGTCCTTCTCTGGCATTACTGCAGACTGATGCCAAGTAAATATATCACCTATATACCTGACAAAGTTAGCACTGACAACTTTAGTCCTGGCTAAGTTAAATTGATATGCTGCCCCTTACCTCTATCCTCCACACCAAGAAAGCATAGCATCTAAATTAGTGCAAAATTTCCCAATGCAGAAAACCCACAGTTATACTTGTACAAGATTTTTTTCTTTTTAATTGATTTCTGCTGCCAGTAAGAGGTAATGAAATCAAGTTTTGCAGCTCAAAGGAATTAACTAAAATAATGTTGTCTCTGATGCCAGCATATGAAATAGCATAACATTTTCCATTCAAAATTAGGTGTAATATGAAGAAGATGACCTACATTTGACCTTCCTGTGTGGGCATGATCATCTAAACTTCACATTTCTTTGTGTAAAAGTAAAGGGCAGTTCCAAACCTAGCATATACATCTTGTCTATGCATGGCTATCATGATAGCCTGAAACGAATGTAATTAATTTAATTTGTTAAGGGATCAAGTAACT
Organism: Steatornis caripensis; assembly: GCA_013398225.1. Lineage (NCBI taxonomy): Eukaryota > Metazoa > Chordata > Aves > Caprimulgiformes > Steatornithidae > Steatornis > Steatornis caripensis. The sequence goes on along the minus strand of VZSC01012394.1, from coordinate 6,522 downwards.
TCAAAGACAATTTGCAGTATGAACTTTCTCTGGGAGGCAAGGCGTAGCATTAATTTCCTCTTTTATAATTGAGAACTCCAGAATTACTAGTCTTCAATATTGCAAAAAACTGTTTGAAAAGATAAGAAGTGAGAGAGCTTTCACAGCCAATTGCATGTTTGGGTGTTAGTCCTGACATCCATATGTATGTAAATTATCTCTAGGCATTTAGCATCACTGCATTTGTTTTCCAGTACAACTTTCCTGTGCTCATCTTTCTCGTCTGGAATATTTTGGTGGCATGAGAATAGCTAGGGTGACCTCCCTCTTAGTCATGAGAAGTAAGACCAATAACGTTCACAAATTTTCAACCTTCTAATTATGAGTCTTCCTTGGACTTGTATGTCATACTAGTGACCAAAATCCTCAATCTTTTAGTCACGCATTGCAGATATTTAGAATAAACTGGTCACAGAAAGTAATGTTGAGAAGGAACTTTCCCTTCCCTTCCACTCATGTAGGGAGAGACTCATCTTTAAGCATCCTAACTTTAAGAACTGAAAGGAAATGATCTGGTAAGATCAAGAGGTCACATCCCATATACATGATTCTTGATCACAGACACACGGTATGTAGCATTACTTTGTCTCTGAGTTCTGTTAGCAAAAGTAACAGCAGTAAATCAGATAACAAGACGATTTCTCCAGTATCTTCTGTTTCTGAAAGAAATTCCTATGTGAAAGTCTAGTCAAGGCATTACAATAGAAAAATAACATATTTTCACGCATGCAGCATGTAGGTTGTCTGTCAAAACATAAATAGTATTGCAAGTAATCAGTACGTCAGCTACACCCTGATACAAGGATTACATACCAAACAGAACCCTTTTCCTAAGCCTGGAAGCAATGGGATGCATGAAATCAGCATCAACTAAAATCTTTCCATTCCCACCTCTGAGTTTCTCATGTAACAGAGCCTTTTTTCCTTGGGAGAGAGCAAATATCCTCCCTGGCAAATAGCAGATTTCCCTCCTTCCTGTTGGTGAATCATCTGTCAGAAGAGGAGGCACATGGAGATTGTCAGAGGGCTGGAGCACCTCTCCTATGAAGACAGGCTGAGACATTTGGGGTTGTTCAGCCTTGAGAAGAGAAGGCTCCAGGGACTCCTTAGAGCAGCCTTCCAGTACCTGAAGGGTGACTGCAAGAGAGCTGCAGAGAGAATTTCTACAAAGGCATGCAGTGATAGGACAACAGGTAACAGTTTTAAACTGAAAGAATGTAGATTTATATGAGATATTAGGTAGAAATTCTTTACGATGAGGGTGGTGAGAGACTGGAACAGGTTGTCCAGAGAAGTTGTGGGCTTCCCTTCCCTGGAAGTGTTCATTGTCAGGTTGGACGCAGCTTTGAGCAACCTGGTCTAGTGGAAGGTGTCCCTGCCCATGGCAGGGAGGTTGGAACTAGATGACCTTTAAGATCCCTTCAAACCCAAACCATTCTGCTATTCTATGAGTAATCTGAGTCTTTATACACAATGAATGGCATATTTTAAGCACTAGGATTGCCTGTGAGTGTACTATACCAACACCAGGTACACTGGAAAGAAAGTTGCAGGTGTGGCACTACCTAAGTGCTGTTCTGGGAGAGCACCACGTGGAGACAGGCAGACTCCAGCCATGCCCACCTGGGTAAGTGGCACCAGTTCCCCTGCCCAGGAAACCACTGAAATTTATTCCTATGCTCTCCTCTCCATAAACCCCTTCTCATACATCCAATCACACTGCTTGGGAGCCACTTTGTAACTAGTGTACTTAATGGCCGAGGTGGATTAAATTGCTGCAGGAGGCCGTCAAGAACATCTCTCCGTCTACTGAGTAGGCACTCAAGGAAGACACCTTCATGAGGCACTGAAAACCAAAATGTGATACGCAGCTTTTTCTCTGTAGCTACTGGCCTTCAACTGTTCTTCTCACCTTGAATGTGGTCCAAAATGACTACCAACAGCTGAGAATGGATTAGCTACTTGGCAATTGCAAACCCCAGAAGCTGAGATTCAGAGTAGCTGCCTTCAGCTGGCCAGCTTTGAGAGAGATTTACTGGCTTCACAGCCAGAGACAGAGTGACTAGAAAACTCTTGGGATTTTTGTGTGATATAGGTCAGGCTGTTGATGGGTTATCTTCTGCTTCCTTTAATTTAACAATAATAGTGATTAATTTGCTTATTCATTCCCTTTTCAAATTTTATCTCCCATTCTTTATGAAAACACTTCAGCGGTAAAAAATATTGTTTCCCTACATCCTACTTCTCCTTCTATACTTGCATTTCAGTCATCTAAAACAGGATAACAATTCTGACTTTTAAAATCTTTCTGTGGAATGGAGAGATCAAACGAAAAAAAAAATTGATCCCTAAAAGCAGAGCTCTTGACTGGACTTGAGAGTCTGGCAATTAGCACCCATTACTGACAACATTAAGTTCAACACTATTTTTATTTTTTCACATTCGTTGCACACAAAATAGTTTTATCAATGCAGTACGCAAGTTTATCTTGACAATGTACACATTTGCATCACTTAGGTCTTTTTTTACTGGCTTGTAGGCTTGATGCCAATGCAGCTGGATGAAATTCTGCTATACAGTAAAGGTCACATAAACCAACATAAGGACCCCTCTTCCCCCATTTCTGTGGTAATCCAAGCACCTTGCACACAACTTTACTGAGTCTCACATCAACTCTGCAACAGAGGTTATGGCTCACGTTGCCTTTTCCATTGGTATTTTATTTGTACTGCACATTTTCTCCAGCTGAGAATTTCCTGCAAGGAAAGATGCCCCTGCAGATAAATTAGCTAACTTCTGTCTCAGCTTTCTACTCAGCTCTCCACACAATCAGGAAGGCAAAATAGAAGTAGGAGGTAGAGGAATATTGTCACAGCAACATTTTTACTTGGCTTTGGATCTACTGCAACATCGCCTAGAGGAGCAGCCAGCTCTTCCTCCAGTCTTGACTTCTTTGTGAGTTGAAAATACAAAGCACTTCAATGTTTTGAAAATGTTAAGAATGGGAAAAAATAGGTCATACTGAGTATAAAGGAAGAATATAGCTGGAGCTAACACAAAATAGTTCATTCCACTTCTGTAAGGTGGATGGCAATGGTATATACAAAAACCAGCATTTCAGAAAATTGGTTCATTTCACTATTCTGTTGAACCATCTCCAGACAGTTACAGTCCTGTATCTCAAGTGAAATCCTTATAGCTTGAGATGTCATGATAATAAATGAGATTTTAAATAGTAAACTATTAACAGGCTATCAAAGAGATTAAGATAGGCTGTATTTTGGTTAGACTGTGACTACAGCTCTGAGTGAAGGGAAGACAGTGGGTTAAAATCAGCAGTGTATATCTTTTACACATGCCATCTCCTTTCATTTAGCCATGCACACAGAGCTGCTGCTGAAGCAGCTAAATTAATTCTTGGAATAAATAAGAACAGATCCCTGTTGCCCTAAGCTTACAACAGTCACAGTAGATGCACTATGTCTTATGTAGCAGGCTCAGTACCCTGGCAATATCGTGTTATTCCCTTAATCTACTGCCACATTTTATTGCTGAGATCCCTGGCTGCTGGCAATCTAGGTGCACTAATAGAAACACTGAGTTCTGTCCTCGTCCTACAGTGCTAATTCCCAGACCCTTCATTTTATAGTTATTTTTTTTTTACTGAGTAATTAACTTCATTACTTCAGTTCCTTCAGTTAATTCAAATTTCCAAAAGCCTTCAGAACTGCCAGTGGTAAAGTTAGGTTTGCCAAAAATGGTTTGAAAGGATACCACAATTTTCTGGTGACAGTAATGACGTCAATAATGCCAAAGAATCATAGAATGGTTTAGGTTAGAAGAGACGTTAAAGAACATCTAGTTCCCACCCCCCTGCCATGGGCAGGGACACCTTCCCCTAGTCCAGGTTGCTCAAAGCTCCATCCAACCTGACCTTGAACACTTCCAGGGAGGGGGCATCGACAACTTCTCTGGGCAACGTGTTCCAGTCTCTCACCACCCTCACAGTAAAGAATTTCTTCCTAATATCTAATCCAAATCTGCACTCTTTCAGTTTAAAACTGTTACCTGTTGTCCTATTACTGCAGGCTCTTGTAAAAATTCCCTCTGCAGCTCTCCTGTAGGCCCCTTTCAGGTACCAGAAGGCTGCTCTAAGGTCTACACCAGAGCTGACAGAGGGGAAGAATCACCTCCCTCGACCTGCTGGTCATGCTTCTTTTGATACAGCCCAGGATACTGTTGGCCTTCTGGGCTGTGAGCATACATTGTCGACTCTTGTTGAGCTTCTTATCAACCAGCACCCCCAAGTCCTTCTTCTCAGAGCTGCTCTTAATCCGTTCTCTACTCAGCCTGCATCTGTGCTTGGGACTGCCCCAATCCATGTGCAGGACCTTGCACTTGGCCTTGTTGAACTTCATGTGATTTGCATGAGCACACCTCTCAAGCCTGTCAAGGTCCTTCTGCCTGACTTACCTTCCCTCCATCGCGTCAACCGCACCACACAGCTTGGTGTCATCAGTAAACTTTCTGAGGGTGGACTCAATCCAACTGTCCATGTCGCTGATGAAAATGTTAAACAGCACAGATCCCAGTACCAGCCACTTGCCATTTGCCTCCACTTGGACATCAGGCCGTTGACCGCAACTCTGATGTGACCACCCAGCCAATTCCTTATCCATCAAGTGGTCCATTCATCAAGTCCACGTCTCTTCAGTTTAGACACAAGGACATCATGCAGTACAGTATCAAATGGTATGTACATGTAAAGTCCATCAAGGTTGGAAGTAATGATACAGGACAGATAAGACTGGTTTGTGTAAATACCCAGCAGGAGAGGAAAAGCACAATAAAGCAAAATTATAAAATCAAACTGTCTTGAAGCACATCCATACAGATTTCTGTAATAAATTTCCAAGATACTGAAAAGCAACTGTATATTTATTATCCCATAGCATCTCCCTTAAAACTACATAACTACCAAAAAGGGTAGGCCCTTGTTTTTTGAAAGTAGGGACAAGTATTTGGAGAACGGTAAAGATCAGAAAGAGAATAAATTACTCCTACATCCCATCAAGATACTCAACCTACCAAAGAAACATGATATGGAATAGGAAGGTTCTGCCATTGACAAGAGTTTTTGTGTAGTTTAGACAAAATATTGGTACCACTGTGTCACGGTTTAAGGATGGGCTGGCTACTAAACGGATGACAGATGCTCTCTATTAACCCTTTCCCTTCCAAGAAAGGGAAGGGAAAAAGAAGAGAGACTTATGGGTTGGACAAATTAGAACAGTTTTAATGAAAATATAACAAGTTTGAAAAGTATAACTGTATCGATGGGAAATAATGGAATATATACAAAACCAATATTGAGTTCCCCCAATGATGATCATATCACCTGGACGCTGCAGGGTAGGCACTGGGAAAGTCCCAGACTGGATTCAGCAGCAGATGGGAACTAGATTCAGGAACACACAGATTGGGATCCAAGGCAGAAGAATGGACAGAGTCCTCCTCAGACACTGGCCATGGAAGAAGAGAGACGGACCCTCGTGATCCTTCAGCTTTACATTGATATGACAACTATCTGATGGAATACTGCATTTGGTCAGGTTTGGGTCACCTGTCTGGCCCACTCCTCCCCACAGGAGGGTCATAGTTGTGACCCCTTTTCTACCCTTTCATTTCCAGCACATAAGATTTTAGCAGAACCAAGCAGTGACCTTGGTTTCTATAGGAGTAAGTATAAGCAACAGCCTTTCTGCATACCATTCATACCGTTACTCCAGCAACAACTATACACATTGAGTATTATAACTCCTAGAAGCAGACACTGTCTGAACAACATGTTGTTAACTTCAGAAAGTGCCGTCACTTAGAAGAGACTTAACTGAAAAGTAAATTTACTAAAAAGAAAATTCATTCTGTCCTAGCTCAAATTAAGACACACTGCCAAATAGAGTGGCTGTGATGGCTTCACAAAGAGCCACCTCTATTTAAACAGAAAGCTAAAGATTGTCCAATCTTCCTTCCTACTACTGAAATTGTATTGCATTTTCCAGGGCTAAAGTTTCTCACATAAATCATTAAAAATCTGCATTAAAAATGCTGTCTAAATTGTGTCAGAGAAGAGAGTTATTGGATTTCATGGTAGATTTGTGCTCTTGAAGATACTTCACCTTTGAGGAAAGCCAGGTTGTTAATTTTTAAAATGAGAAATTCCTTTCAGGCACGCAGTGTTTCCTTGTAAACAAGCTAGATCACGTAACTAGCTCACTAACTACCCTACTGTATATTTCTGAGGCATTTAATTTAAAATTTCTATCAAGCAATGACATGATGCTTGAGTATTTTATTAGGTACAACATCTTTTCAATAAACAGCACCCTAACTCACCTTGTAGAATCAAGCAAGATAGTGAGTTAAATAATAAATAACAACATGAGGTAGAAATTAAACAGTAAAGAAACAGGTGAAAGAAAT
>VZSC01012393.1:190943-245867 GCA_013398225.1 Steatornis caripensis | reverse complement strand
GAAAACTGGTTCTGTCCTAGCCCAAACCAGGACAGGAGACAGAGACAGGTGACATTATAATGACTCTTAACAGTATTACTCCTTCAAAACATCAGCTCCTACTTCCGTTTGCCCTTAATGGAGAATCCACACACTACCTCCTGCTTCAGTTTGGAAGGACTCCTTAGCATCCTCCAAGAGGTCAACATCTGTCAACAGGATGGTTTTACGCAATAATACTGCGAGCCTAGTAGAAGTAGTCAGTGAACAATAAATGTAAGTGATGTAGACTTCNGAGAATCCACACACTACCTCCTGCTTCAGTTTGGAAGGACTCCTTAGCATCCTCCAAGAGGTCAACATCTGTCAACAGGATGGTTTTACGCAATAATACTGCGAGCCTAGTAGAAGTAGTCAGTGAACAATAAATGTAAGTGATGTAGACTTCATTTCTTTTTTAATATTTGTGCTTTTCTAAACGTTGTAAGAATGGATAAGAAAGATACACCGGTTTGATTCAGAGAATCCCATTTTGCTTAAACTATGCATGCAAGTACAGGTATTCTTCTGTGTAATGATGAGATGTAGTAACTGACTAAAGTAGTCAGGATGTGTGTTAAAAGAGATCATGAACATCCTGATAATTGCTAGACAAAACAGAATAGTTACAGGTCAAGGAACACAGCAGTAAAAAAATACTAGATTAGTGCTTTAGAACATTACAGAGTTTACGGATTTTTGTTGTTGGGAAACTGTGACTTGTCTAGATGTTGCAAAGCAATCTGTTCTAGCCACCTTAATTGGATGTGTAAGGTGCCAAAACCAAGATATTTTTGAGGAATTGTGTATCTTCTCTGGGCTTTGTCTGTCTCTACTGAAATTGTAGATACTCTATTGATATCCCATTGTATTTTGGAACATACAGTATTTTGGAACATACAGTATTTTGGAACGTACAGGGTGTGGTTATGTTGCCTCAGGTGGCATTGGTGCAAAAAAAGCAAATAGTAAGGGAATAGATAGAATATTTAACTTGGTCTTTCTACTTTCTGGCTCCAGCTGCAGTTTTCTTGACTGTAGAAAATGCTGCAATAACATAGCGCCTCATCTCTACTAAATAGAAATAATAATTTAATGTTCTAGATATGTAAAATTATTTTTGTATGTAGTTTATATGTAGCAATATGTAGTATATATCACAGTTCCAAAGTACAACTAGTTCAGGTACATCAGGTTGGTGTGTGAAGTCCGAATATACTGAATGGAGTAGTCTTTGTGTCATACTTACCATCTCTCTGAACTTAAATTTCTTCAAAACGTACTCTTAGGTAGCTGCAGTAAGACTAAAGAAACTGGAAGAAGACACTGAAGCAGAGAGAGCAGCACATTTGGAAACCAAATTCAATGCAGAGATCATCCAGGTAAACTTTTTGATAAATATTTTGTAGAAGTTTACAGTAAAACAGTTGATGAAGTTTAAAAGATACAATCTTCCCAGAATGTTAAGACGACTTACTTGCATTGGTGAAAGTACTGAATAGGTTTTTTGCAACAAGTATCAAAATTGTAATAGGTAATATATAAAAGGAGAGAATAGAAAAATTTCTGCTTTTCAGGGAACATTAAAGTTATTAAAATAAATAATAAAATAAAATGTCACATTTGTAAGTTTGAGAATTCCCACTAGTATTTAAACAGTGAGGGGAAAGGCAATGTTTCCCAACAGTTAAACACTATACTACTTTGTAAATATCCTGTCCTGTGTCTTTGGAATGGGCAGTTGAGAGCTATTTGGAGGTACAGTGCGTACTTCCAACTTCCATAGGAGTGAGAGCTTAATGCGTTCTGAAGCTGCAGTTCCAAATGTAATTATTCAGAGTACATTTCAGCTTCAAACAAAGTTATGATACCTACAGTTACCAGTGAAGATTGATTATATGAAAAAATAGAGTATACGTACTTGAATGTTTAATCTTTGTGTTATTAAACTCTATCACACAGGGTTTGACCCTGTAAAGCAATTATGGTTTATTTTAAAAAAGGAACTGAGAAAAGCTAAATGATGATTGCTTCGTAATCTCGTACTAACTAACAAGCCCTTCACACTGGACTTTTGAAAACCTAAGCAAAAAAAATAAGGAATTTCAATTTTGTTTTTTTTTCTTATTTTCTGAGTAGCAAAAGTAAATACTGCCATTCTTTAGTCAGTTATTTTCTTAATCTCATGATCTCTATGTGTAGGCACTTAAATTTTTAAAAGTGATGATCAGACTAGTAGAAAGGAGAGATTTAGTTTTCTTAATTTACTCTCTCTGCTTTTACAACATACAAAGAAACTGGGACAGTAACATTCTTTAAAGTTAGAGACTTACCTTTTATAGGTGAATGACTGATAACATTTTCTTCCTTGTACAACCTTCAAATATGCTTTGTGCTGAGCAGAAGTGTAGCCTTTAATCTCACACTTTTGTGAGGCTACTTAAAAAAAAAGAATTCCCCTGGAAAATCTTCAGTAATAACTGAAAAAGGAAAAACCCAGACACCACCAAAGGAGAATAAAAGGTGGTTTTGGTCAGGGTATTTATTTGTCTCCATTTGCACTGTATGTATTTGTGCACTTTTATGCGTGTTCCAATGCTTTCCATATAGAATTCCATATATAATTAATAGAAAATAGTTACTTGTAAAGCAGAACAGAACCTAAAATGTCTTTAAAGACCATGATGGTTTTTACTAACATGCTTTAATTGCTTTCTTATCACTTGGTAGTTAAGGATTCGAGACCTTGAAGGGGCTTTGCAGTTGGAAAAAGCGAGCCAAGCAGAAGCCCTTTTGAATTTAGAAATGCTGAAGAACGAGTTTGAAGAGGTAGAAAGTACATGTGAGAGAGAAAAGCACAATATTCAAGTGAACTTGGAAAAACTCAACATGTAAGTTACCTTCTAAATTCATTGTAATGCATTACACTAGACAGCTTGAGTACCAACCATAGTTTACACTCTGTAGTTTTCAGTTGGTAGAAAAAACCACTGATGCAATTGCCTAACCAAGGTGAGGTTCAGAGCCTGGCATGCCATAAATAACGTGTCCATATCAATAACCATACATATTATGGGTAGGTAGAGAAAACAACTGTTCTGATTATTTGCCAAAACGAAAATGTTGAAAATAATAGTACAAAAGGGTCCTGTCTCCAGTAGTGTTTGGGAGGAGTGTAGGAGAACATAAGTGGCAGGTTTATAACAGACTTTTTTTCTCTATACACTTGCATTACTGGAAGACATTACTTTTCACTTCAATGAGCTAGATGAATCTTTAAGACTTCTGTGTAGAAGTTGTATATAATTTATAGTGGATAATCTTCGCTTTGAGCTTTTGAATAATTATATAAAGTTTTAACTTTGTAACGGACAGTAGAAAAAGGGATGAAGTGTGTGAGAACAGACAAAATGACTTGGGATTCTTTCCCTGCTCAGCATAATCTGCTGTGCCTGTGGTAACAGATGGTTTTTGGAAGATCAGCTTTGTTATACTTCCCAGGCAGATACAGTACTGAGCACCATACTGAGTCTTCTTCCCTGGCTGAATCAAGTTTATATTGGGATGAGAAAATGTTGGGAAGAATGGTATTGGAAGACAGAGACCTGAGAAGCAGGTGAAATAAAGCATAGTAGTAGGTGAAGTTTAGGGAAAGAGGAGTTTTAAGAAGGCTTAAAATTGGTGGCACATGTGGGGGTTTGGGAAGATACACAAGCTAGTAGAATGGGTTGGAAAAAGACGGAGGTGGCATCTCTTGCAGTCTAGAATTATATGGTTCTGTACACCTAGGTATTTCTGTTGACTTATTCATGCAAACAAAGGTGGAGAACAAAAGAAACTGGTTTTCCTACATGTAAGGAAGTTTGTGGCCCTGAGCAAGAGAGTCTTTCTGTATGCATGGTTACAGAGATGTTTTTAGTAACATAGTTGAAACTTGTGCTGTATTATAAACACCTTAGAACTCTTCACTAAAATAAGGCCAAAAGAATTCTGAATGTGAGATTGTGCTTTTAGATAAACCAGAGTCATATTAAAAAATTAAAGCTTTTTTCTCAAAGAAAAGGAAATAATTTTTATGTTAAAAATTTGTGAAAATGTGTGAAATATATTATGATAGTAATCTAATGTGATCCTTCAGGAAGACTACAGTCTTCGTAACTGGGAAACTGGGTAAGTATATTTCAAGATTCTCTATAGTCTTAAAATAAGATCAGTTAATTAAACTGTAATCGCATCCTGCCTAGTTGTTTTTTGCTTTGAGCACGAGTTCTATGGCAGCAACATACACGGAACTGAATTAATACGAAGTTTTTTGCCTTTCTTTGAACTGGAGAAGGCCTGTACCATTGAGTTGACATTTTATTTATTTTTTCTTTTTTTGTTTTAAAAATGCTCCTTTGTATTCATAAGAGTCTTCTTCAGAGGAATGGTTGTTGGATCAGTAGTTTTATGTAACAAACTGCTTTACACTGTATGAGTTTTTCTTGTATGTAACTTCTTATTCTCACAGACAATATGGTTCCTTTTTTTTTTTCTTTTTCCTTTCTGGTAGATTTCTTTATTTGAGTGGTCCAGAAAATATGGAAAATTCATGTTAAGATAGTACAGATAAAGTACAGATAAAGTATTCTTCTTCCCTCCAGACTTAAAAAAGTTTTTTGAACGAGTATTCTTCCAATGCTGGTTCTTGGACCATTTCTTCAATCCTTCCAAGGTCTAATATTCCAAGGTCCATCTTTGTATTTGAGGTCAGACCAGCCAAATTCACCATCCTCAAGTGAAACATGGGGCTTTTTTAGGTCTTTTGGCTAATGCCTGTTAAGCTGGAGTGGTTTTCAGTCTAGAAAAATGTCTCCTGTCTTGTCAACGTGGCTGCCATGGCATGGCTTTCTGTAGCCAGTCAGGGAGCTGTTAACCTTCCAAGAATCTCCAGATACCATTTACTCCTTCCTTGTGGAAGTTTTGGGAATTTTTCTCCTGTTGTTTCTGTCCAAGCTTAAAAACTAACTATTGAATTGTACAAGCAGCTCATGTCTGTCCTCGTATCTGTTATTGTATCTCTTGCATTCTTAGAGAAAACAAGTGCATCTGACCTGTACCTTTTGCTTCTGAAGTTCAAGGTAAAGAGATTAATGAACCACAGATACTGTCGAATTTAAGGGTGCAGTCAGTCCATCTGGGGAGTTAATAGACTTGTAGAAATTGTATTTATGATTTTTGAAAGTACTTAACTTTTGAAATGCAGAACTGCACTATTTTTTATCTTTGTGGCTCTTTAGAAAATGAATGTGAGTCTGAACACAAGTGATGTTCACCTTTGGTATAGTCACAAATAAAGAGTTGTCCTTGTTCTTTTAGTAATTGTCCAGTTTTCTTTTTGTAACTTTACTTTTTAGTTATGTCTCTTTTGAGCAGCTGCACTCCCTGATATTAACTGCATGTTTTTCCAGACAGTAGCTGCTTCTAGCAGTGATAAGGCCCCATGTTTACAGTTAGTGCTGGAACACTAGTAGGAATGGTATGCAGAAAGGCCCTTGCTTATAGTTATCCCTGTGGAGACCAAGGTCCATGCTTGCTTCTGGTGACTTTCCTGTGGGCCGGAACTGAAAGAACAGAGAAGTGGTCACACCTGCGACCCTGCAGTGGGGAGGAGCGGGTTGGACAGGTGACCCAAAACTGACCAAAGGGAGTATTCCATCCCATACGCGTCATACTTGGTGTAAAGCTGAGGGATCATGAGGGTCAGTCTCTCTTCTTCTACAGCCGGCATCCGAGGAGTACTCTGTCCAATTCTTCTGCCTTTGATCCCGGTCTATGCATTCCTGCATCCAGTTCCTGCCTGCTGCCGAGCACAGTCCGTGACTTTCTTGGGGCGCGCCCCGCAGCATCCGCGTGATGTATTTGTCATCGGTGGGGGGAGGTGCTCGATATTGGTTTTGTATATATTTGTATGTATATTTCATTATTATTTTTCCTATTATTATAATACATTATTATTGTAGTTAGATTAAAGCTGTTTTAACTTTTCCAACCCATAAGTCTCTTTCCCTTTTCTCTTCCCCCCCATTTTGGGAGGGAGGGTTTAACAAAGATTGTCTGTTGTTCGCTTAATAGCCAGCCCAGCTTCAAACCATGACAGAGGGTTAGAAATTACAGATCTCCTGTTCTGATTTTATTATTTGATATGAAATGAATTTGGAGTCATGAATTCTGCATAAATGAATTTTAAATATACAATAACATATTTAAGTGCTACACACGCACCCAAAATGTAAACCACACATCATGCAAACATACTAGGTCCTGAAAGGAGTGTTTATGCATTACACTAGGAGTTACATATTGGTAGAACAATTTGATTCTTAGAGTTTCTAGTATGTTTGGCATTTTAACACTTTTATTTGTCTATCTTTAGTTGTTCTTTTTAACATCACAACTGTTCCCTCAAGTACTCCTCTCTATTTTAGCAAATACTTACTGACATGTTGCTACAAGCTGTTTTGTCTTAGATATCTGTTCTCAGTAATAATTTTCAGTACAAGATCCTCTCATGAAGATTCCTTTTGGCCCCACAGAAAGTTCATAAAATATGTGAGTTCGTCACCTATATTTTTTAGAACAATTTTGGTTGATTGATTTCATCATGCTAGATTCCAGTCCCCCAAAGTGGTATGCACATGCACTTAAGTTTCCTTAAACTAACAGAGTTTGTCAGAGCATTTCATTCTGTGGATTATATTAGTTTCTTGGACAAGCAAAGACCTTTTATCTCAAGAAGTAGTCTTAAGTGGAGTGCTGCCCGCGCATGCAGTGATGCTGCCCGGTTGTTACCATGTGGAGCTCCACTATCCTTTTAGGTGTTGAATATGAGCACTCTTTAAACAACTCTATATTTTTTCTAAACACTTAGAAATTGCAAATTACACTCCACTCAGTTAGTGACAGAGATGTGAGTCTTTAAGGCCTGAATTATTCTATTATTTGTATGAATATGTTCTGAGAATCAAGGGATGATGCTAGAGATAAAATGTAAGCTAATTAGAAGCATTTTTAATGATAGCTTAAACATCTGTTTGGGAATTTTCCAAACCATTAGAACTTACAAGTTTTACCACAAGACCTGCTTTTTAAATTTTAAATTAGCGAAGTTAGTTAAAAATTGTCAAAATCCATAAGTAGTAATTTTCCAACTAAGTCTTTGAGAGACTCTTAAAAGATAGTTTTCTGTATTAGATTATTCAGACCAGTATAAGGATAACAATTAAATGTTGAATTACATTGCTGCATTCAATAATGTTTTGTTCTTTGGGACACTCTTTTATCTAGACATATGAAGCTGTTTCTTTGAGAAGTGCAGATTTTTGTGTTTAGAGTAGTTCTGGTCCACAAAAATTACATTTTTGAAAAATGAGAAAAACTCTTAAAAAACTTATCCTTAAAAAAGACTTGTTTTTTAGGAACCACATTTCTTTGTCTGGAATTGCTGTAGGAAATGCCTTAATATATGTATGTGTTGTGGCTCTAAGACTAGGAAATACAGTTCCTACAGTTACGATACCAATTGTATTAAGAACTTTGATGTTAGGACTTATAGAGAAGTAGGCACTTGTATTAATAAAATGCGACAAGAACCTTAAACAGCCTACTCCTTTTCCTCTAAACTGGATAATTATATTCAGCACTTATTTCCCTGGAAGGCAGATTTGCCCTATTTGGTTTTTTTTTTTTGGTACAAAGAAGAATTTGTACCTACTCAAAACATCTATTCTGTGTGTTAATTGGATGTCAGAATAAACTTTGTCTAACATCCAAACAGTACTTTTCACTACTTGCTATCATCTGTTGATTCAGGCAATTACTCCTAGCAGGTTCTGCCAACTCCGTTTTTTGAAAACAAATTATCTTCTGTGATTTCAGAGAATGCAGACCTTTCCATGAAAGTTAACACAGTTAAACAATTGGTGGCTTTGTTAATAAAACTTGAAGAAATACAAACAGCCTATCCTTGCAATTTTCCAGACACCTATATTTCCAGAAGTCCATAAATATGAGTAGTGAAGGTCAAGCTGTATCTCAGATGAAAATCATTATACTCGGTTCCCTTGAGGTAATCACATGGGGTGGGCATGTACTGGCTCATCTGTTTCCTGTGCCTTTTTTATTCTTTGAAGCATACAGGTATCAGTAACATTGGTGAATATCAGTGATTGCTTTTACCGGATCCCTTCAGAGAGAATACAAGAGCCTTTGATCTACTTACCTTTGAAGGCTGTTGTCCATGGACTCCAGACAATGTTGGGAGCTTGGCTTTTTCTTTTAAACCATGATTTGGCACCCTAACATATTTTTCATTTTTCTGGAGAAGTCCCAGGAGTTTGTCTTTAAGCCTTAGTCTTTGGAAAGTCTTGGAGACTTTCATTTCTTGTGCTAGAACACTTGTTTGTCTTTTTAGCTGGACTTGATGTAGGATAAATGATGCCGAAGTTGGAAGCTATACAAAGCTGTGATAATTTATTTTCTCAGAAAATATGGTTGTAATAACTGAAATCAAGCAAACGGACTTTTCTGGGTTGCATAATTTATTAATCAGCTCTGAACCCAGTAGCACTATGTAAATTGGAAGCAACATGGGATTTGAGTCTCCGTGTGAATTTACTTTTCTAGAAGAGTGAGAGCATGGTACAGAATAAATTGGAACTGCTTTTGCTGTGTTTCTGAAAGCTATGGGAGTAGAAGCTACTTCAGGGGACTGAAACAGGCAAGTTCTTTAAGAATAAGAGGTAACCGTCTACAGCTAAAAGAAAAAAAATCAGCTAGGGTGAAGTAGATGCACGTAGGTATTTGGGGGACTGATAGTAGTCCTTCAGCTAAAAATATATGTTGATCTGTAACAAATAATAAGTCAAAGTCAGGAAGTGATAATATTGATCCAAAAGTTTGAAATTTGCAAGAACTTTGAGCCGTTTGCAGTACTTTCAATTCTAGTGAGACAGAAGTGATAGAAGAGACAAAGATCTGAGAGACACTTAGATGTTCCCACTGGTAAGAGTTACAACAAAGAATAGTTCAGATTGAAAGGGATTGCAGCAGATCTGTAGTCAAACCATCTGCTCAAACCAAGATAATCTATGAGATCGGGTTGCTCAGGGCTTCATCCAGTTAAGTCTTGAAAACCTTTAAGAACTGGAGATGGCACAAGCTCTCTGGGAACCTATTCCACTGTTTGACTGTCGTTAAGGTGGAAAATGTTGGAACCTCTTTGGATTCAATTTGTGACTGTTGTGTCTTGTCCTCTAGCCATATGTTGCTGTGAAGTGACTGGCTGCATCTTCTTACTATTTTCCTTTTAGTTATTTGGGGGCCTGTTATACACTTTGAAGTTACCTCTTCTCCAGCCTGAACATACCAAGTTCCCTCAGTTCTTACATGTACTTTATCCGCAGACCATGTTGGTGACCTCCCCCTGAGCTCACACCAACTTTTTCCTGTGTTATGGAGGGGATGTGTACTTAAAATAGGTCATTATCCTAGACGTGTTGTAATGAGTGCCAAATAAAAGGTAATAAATCACTTCCCTTGATATTCTGGCTATGCTACGACTAATACAGCCCAGGATGCTGTTAGCTGTATCTACTTGTATGCCGTGCTGCTGATTAGTGGCTAGCTTGCTGTATCTAGATTACAAGGTCCTTTCTGAGCATAGCTGCTCTCCAGGTAGTTACCAGCCATACAGCTTCAGGGCGCTCTTGCTTTGTAAATTCGGATCTTTGTGCATGTCACTGTTGAACCTCAGAAGGTTCGTGCTGGCCTTTTCCTCCTCCCTGTCTACATTCTGGGAAATGGTAGCACTTCTCTTGAGTCTATTGATTGTGTTGTGACCCGCCTCCACCCTGTTCAGTGTTACCTGCAAACTTGGTGAGGTTGCACTCTTGGCCTAATCCAGGTGATAGGTAAAGATACTTACCGGATTCTAATACAGACTCCTACAGTATTCACTTGTTACCAGCCACTACCATCTGAGCTTTACAAACGAACCATTTTTTTCAGTGTTGTAGTTCATGTATCTGGACTGAAGTCCTAACTTGGCTATAAAAATACTATGTGAGGCAGTGCTAAAAGCCTTCCTAAAGTTGAGTTATATTGATTTTACTTGCTCTTCTTTTGTCCCCAGATCTGGTCATTTTATCATGGAATACAACTGGGTTAACCAGACCTGATTTAGCCTTGTTAAATCCTCACTGACTGTTCCCAATCACCTTTTTATCTTTCATGAGCCCAGAAATCTGTTCCAAGAGGACTTGCTTCGTGGCCTTCTTGGGACTGAAATGAAGCTAACCGGTCTATAATTCCTTGGCTTTCCTTTTGCACTTTTCCAAATACAAGTGTGGCATTTGCCTTTCTCCATTTGCCAGGGACCATCCCCCTCTCCACATTCTGCGACCTTTCAAAGACGATAATGAGCAGCCTCGTGGTGACATTGGCCAGCTTTGTCAGAACCTTTGAGTGCAGGTGAGCTGGCCTCTTCGATTTCTATGACTTGAGTTCTTACAAGTAATCCTGGACTCAATCTTCACCGTTGCTAGCAACCGTTCTGCTCTTTGAGCCCTTTTACTGATTGTAGAGTCTTGGGAGACCTTGTCAGGGAAGACTGAGGCAAAAAAGACATTGAGTGTGGTGACCTTCTCTGTGTCCACTGTTGATAAATGACCTGGTCTGTGTAGATGTAGTCAATGTTTTCTTTCCTACCTTAATGCAGTGGTAAAATCTCTTCTTGTTGTCTTTATCATCCTTTGCAAACATCAGTCCTAGGTGAGCTTTTGGCTTTCCTTACATCATGCCTACGTACTCAGGCAGTCTTTCTAAATTCTTCCTTGGATTCCTGTCCCTGATTCTGTCTCCTGTGTGCTGTTGTTTGGTCTTGTAGCTTTCTCATGAGCTGCCTGTTTAGCCATGCTAGTCTCTTTATATATCTGTTTTCCTGAGTACCAGGAGGACTGATACAGTACAAGAACTGTTTGAAATTTTGGGAACAGTCTGCTGGTGGAAAAATTTGAAGTCGTACCATTCTGAGTAGAATATAGTCAGGTATGTGGAAATTTCAGGAGCAAGCTTTGTACTTGAAATCAAGGTTGTGTGCAAGATGTGACATGGTCTTTTCTGAAGAGAGCTACAGTGTTAATTAAGATATGATAAATTCTGTTTATTATATGTAATTTGCTGTATCCAAGTGATGAAATGAATTTATGACTGGAAGCCTAACACAAGCATTGGTAACTGAAAAAACCATAAGCACTTCTTTTTCAAGAAGCCTTTCTTAGAAGGAATATATAACTTTTTTAAGTTAAAAAAAGCAACTTTAGAAGCCATATGATGTGCTAACACAGTATGTGCCATATCCATTGATTACCTTTAGAAGTATATAGTATACTTGACAGAAGTATTTTTAATAAAAATGTTCTAATGCTGAAACTTTCCAGATTAGAAAGAGAATGTTTCTCCACAAACAAGCAAATGAATGAGGAGATTGGGGAAAAGAACAAGAAGATTAAAGACCTCTCTGAAAAACTAGAAGATAGTGAAAAAACCTGCAGAGAACTACAGAAGGAACTTGCAATGGTAAGACAAAGGCCTGTGGTGCCCATTGTTTAGAGTTTTGTGAACATACTCTGAACATAATCTGCATTTCCTGTGAAAGAGCTGTGAAAGAACTCTGCCTTTGTGTTACTCTGATTTTACTTATGTTACTTTGTTTTGGAAAACGTGGGGAAATATAGCTAATAAGATGGAGAAGCTAATTAAAAAAATTTTAAAGTGATACACCATATATTTAACTGAAGACTTATTTGTGGAAAACAATTATTTTATAAGTATGGGTATGAGTAAAGAGTACTTGTGTTTGCACTCCTAGCGAAGAAGGCAGTTTGTAGATATGGATTATGATTCCTTGTGGAGAATGTTCTGTCTTTCTACCCAAGCTTTTTTCTTCTCTAAGCTTTATTAGCTAGCATCGTAGGCTTGTTTCATTGTTTCACATAACATTTTGGTTTTAGTGCAAGCATTTGACTATAAAAGTTGCTTGAAAAAATGCTTGTTTGAAGGTGATAAAGCAGAGGGAAATTTTTTTTGTTTTGGTGTGGATTTGGCATGTAAATATATTTTACTGGATTATTTTCTGAAATCTTTCTTCTTTTATATGACCAGTTGGGACCTTCCCACTATCTCTACCCACCTCAACTTTGAATAACAATTTTGCCATCCTGTTGCATAGCAGCAGGGACAAAGCAAAGATCTTATGATATCTAGAAAACCTTCTCTCCTTCCATTGTGTAGTAGTGTTTGCAGTATTTCTATAGTTGGCCAGTGCAAACTTTGTTTGATACTGGTTTGCAAATTTCTCCTCTTTTTGTCTCCGAACTGTAACTATGGAAGGTAAATGTGGTCTCTTTCCTGCTGCTGACAGGCATTGTGCTAATCAGTGAGCAGGAGCAGAGACCCGCATCAGAGATCTTCACACTTGTTGGTATCATCTGTTCAGTTGATGGAGTTATTCTGTACATTGTCTGAGTGTTATCCACTTCCCAGACAGACTGGTAACTAATAAATTGAAGAAAAAAATCAAATAAAACCTCCCCTCTTCCTTGTGGGAGAGTCACAGCTTCTTCCATGCAAGCATTGATGTATTAAAAGGCATTTACTAGTTAACCTGAAAAAGTCATCTTATCGGGCACGAAAGGAATGTAAAGAGACAAAAGCAACTATCTCCCCTAAATACAGTCAGTAATGGTTGCTAGTTGTTAATATAAAATACAATTCAAAGCTAAAAAATTTTTAGTAGGAATCTTGAGTGCTTGCTAGCTGTCGCTGTGATATGAGTTGTCCTTTTTGTTTTGTATTCCTGAGTAAAATGTATGTTATACCTGACAAGAATTCAGAGCAGAATTCTATTCATGATCAAGGTTTCTGGCAATGGCAATAGTATTAAATGGTGTACTCAGAATGAACATTACATTACTGAAATGTAAAAAGCAGAATAGATTGTCTTGGTTAAAAGAACAGTCTTATTCATAGAGCTGGTTGTTTTAATTGTTTTACTGGAGTGATTTCAAACCACAAGACTGTCTTGAACAGGTAATAAAAATACTGATTTTCTGAGGAGCTCTATTAGTGGTTCCCTATGGGATTAGATTTTTATCACCTTGAATGGCTTTATATTTTTCCTGAAGACTTTTGTATTTGTTTAGGAAGCAGGAGTGCCTGTGTGTGGTCTTGTTTACTCAGTCTGGACAGCTTTTTCTTATTTTTCTTCCCAAAATGAAAAAGCAGAAGACTCTACCAGAAACTAAGTATAGATAACACTTCATATACTGTTACTAGACTTCCCTATACCTATACTAAAATCGTGTGAAAATGTCAGTGTGTTCTCTTCCCTTCATTTCCCACTCCTGCTTTCTTGATCTATTCATTACTTTCTTATATTTTATGCTACTGTTGGACATCTTGAATATGTCCTTTCCACTCCAGTCTGATAATCTTATATTGTTTTCTCACTGTACTGCAGTAATACAAGTTAATGTTTTTGTTTGTAAAATGTTTGGGAAATACAGCAAAACGAGCGAAGGCTCTTTGGTTTTAGAGAATCAGATTTATGCATGGACGAAATACATTGTTTGGAAACTTTTTCATATAAAGAACTTTTTTTTTTTTATGGCTCAGTTGAATGTATAGTAAAGTAGTTATACTGCTTTTAATTTTAAATATCAGCATGTGGCAGAAGTTTGCCAGAAATTTGCATGGATCAAATGTGATAGGATCTGTTGGTATCAAACAAAACTGCTTATGAGTGTTCAGCATGAGCAGACTCTCAAGATTTCCATTATGTTTTTCTGAGGAAATTGGTCTCAAGCTTGTCATTATTTCCAGCTAGGGTTTTTAGAAATTTTTAGCTCAAAGAATAGGAATTTGGAAGAATGGTCATTGTAATTCAGAACTTGTTTTAAATTGAAACAGCCCCAGCTGTATTCCTGCCCCATGGAAAGAATAAGAAGTGTGTTTAATAGTTTTAAAAGTTGCTCAGGATATTTACATTTCTGGCACCTAGTAGTAGATGATCTTTAATTCTTAGTACCAGACAAGCGGGAGACGCTCAAGCTTTATTTTATGAGAAATATATATTGAAATTTGGGGAACTTGCCAATTCACAAGAATGCATATTAGGAAATTGCAGTAATTAAAAATAGTGTATTTTAGTATAAATTCCTTTAATTGGGAAGAACTGTCTATTTATTTCCTCCCCTTTTTATAGATACTATCAGGAGTAGCATGGTTAGTGTGTAAGTAGTGTAACAGAATACACCCAGAGCCTGTCTTTTTCTGTGTGGCATATTAATGTTTCTCTTACAGCAATGCATGCAGTCATGCGCTGTATACATCTTGTCTGTCTGTAATAAGTTATTGTAAGCTGAAAGTTAGAACAGAAGTATTTCAGAAGGTGGTTCTTGGACATAGGCATTAACCATTGTTCTTTAACAGAAGTGTCTTAAGTTTCGACTGAACAGGCAATGAAGCAAGCTGAAGACTATGATTCTGTTCTACAGCTTCTGTGGAGTAGAATCTGGTACTCAATGTCAAAGGTGTAAGTCTCATCTAGACAATTTATTATGAGCAGAGCTTTTCCTTTCAATTTAAAAAAACCCGAGATGCAGTTTTCATTAATTCTGTGCTAATGATTGTTAAATGTTATGGTACCCTGATTCTTGTTTTGCTTGCCTTAACTCAGAGGTGCATGGTTCCTACCCAGACGCTACTTCTGTTATTGTCCTAATTTAAGAAGACCGATCAGTCTGAAGCATAGGCTTATATGATCTTCTACAAAAAACCCCCAATTTTGTAATTTTTTCTGGATGTGAAGAGGTCACTCAAGCTGTGATGTGCAAGTGTTTGAAGACAGGCATCTAAAAAATGATTTCAAAGTTGCCAGTTCTCAAAAAACTTTCTCTGACTAAAAAAAAACAAACCCAAAAAACCAAAGAGATACTTCATAACATTTTTTCCCACCTGAAGATTGTTACGAATCTCTCTTTAGGGTACTAGAATAGTTCTATAGAAAGCTTGAGCATTTTTGATTAATTTTATTTCATGTGATTTAAACTGAGACACTGAATTTCTTGAGAAATTGTATTTAATTTACACATGGCTAGACACTTTTTAAAGATCCCTTTGTAGACTTCAGAAAATTCTAGATAATATAAGAAAATAAGGAAACTCTATTAAAGTATTGAATAGTTAGATAACTGGAGGGAAAATAAATATGTAGCCTAAAGAGGGAGATTATCAGTGAGGGTTTTGTTTTATTTTTTATACTGGAGTTTATGCTTGTTTGCTTAGAATTTGTGCCACTATTCTACTATACAGAACATCACTCAAGTAAAACCCATTTTTTGTTGACTGTGGAGCAGTCATTTGGAGCCTATTTCTATAAATGCTTTGGTTTGGTTCCCCCAAGGTCATGCCTGGTAAACATTGTGCTTTTGTGAAGAATTTACCCAAATGCTTTTCAAGGAGTAGCTGAAGATACTGCTTTTTGGTGGCTGTGTGGATAGTTCTGGCTTTGGCTCTTGCTCTGCTGTCACCATACGGGATTTGTACTGCAGACTGAGTGGGTGAGTTAGTCCATGTGCAAGAGACCCACACAGGAAAATCCCTTCTAACTGTAAATAAAGTAGAGAAAATTCTGCTTGGAATAATGGCAGTTTGTTGCACAATTGGACCCCAGTTCCCTACATAATAGTACTGGGGTTTTGATAAGTTAATTTTGAAAAGGCCTCAAGCTCCTGCCTACATGTTTATTTTTTCAGTGTTACTGAACTTGAGATACAGATGCACATTTGCAGTTGTGTGGGTTATTCTGGAAACATGCATAGAATGCATTTATTTAACAGTGTCTTTTGGAAAATCCTGAAAAATCAATAGGACTTAATTTCTGTGCTAGAAGAGGTGGTGGAATGATACTAAAACCGAATACTGGTAGTTAAGGAAAATATCTCTGCAAGGGATAGGGTAGTAGGGAATTGCCCAGATAAGTGCAAATACCCTACTTCTGGAGAATTAGCATAATTCTGACAGTGAACGGACTAATTTTTATGAGTAGTAGGTTTTCCTAGTAATTCTGGTTATTGTTACACATTAGGATACAAAGCACTTGGAAAAAAAAGATTTTCTCTTGATTGAAACCTACAGTACGTATAATGAAAAATACTTGGCTTCAATTTAATTTATTTAAAAGTACGTTTGTGTTTTAAGATGGATGGTTAAGTAAGTATGTTGCCAAACACCTTTTTCTACCTAAATTCTTTTGTCCTCAAGGGATGTTTTGTGATAATAGGAGCCTTCTTAAGGATATGAAGTCTGACTATGGGAAGCATTGTGTATGCTACAATTAAGCATATATGCTGAGTTCAGAAAATATGACTTTGCCTCCCATATTGTTTGGTTTATAGCTTCCTATCCTGAGTATTTTGTGAGGGAGGGAATTGTGTTTGGGGAGTATAGGAAATACTCCTAATATCTTTCAAGAATTTTAAATTCTCAAGTGTTCGTGCAAATGTAACAAGAAGACTTTACCTCTGATCTTGAGGACCTCGGATCCCTGAAGGCAGATTCTACCAGTAAAGACAAGTGAAAAAGGCATTGAGAAGGCCTTTTCTGTGTCCTAGTCAACAGATCCCCTGCCCGTTTCAGCAGTGGGTCCACATTTTGCCTAGTCTTCCTTTTGCTGGTGATGTACTTCAGGAAGCCTTTCTTGTTGTCCTTTGTGTCCCTTGCCCTACTTGACTTTAGGTGGATTTTGGCTTTCCTAAGCATATCCCTTCATGCTTAGACAGCATCTCTGTATTTCTTCCAGGTCACCTATGCCTGCTTCCACTTCCTTTATGCTTCCTATTAATACTTGAATTTAGTCAGGAGCTCCTTGTGCATCCATACAGGCCTCCTGCTTCCTTTGATTTTTCAAGTTAATTTTCAAGGATCATCTCCAAAGTCAAGAGTGGTCCATCCCGATATGCAGGAAGTCAAGCAAAGTCAACAGAAGAATTGCTTTACAAGTACTCTTTCACCTGTTTCTACTAATGTGGTCTGGGAAGCAAATTCCTTTTAAGTAAAAGCTTTAGCACTTTGTCACCTGATGTCCCTTCTGAAGTAATCTAGGGAACGCTCACACCAGTACCTTTCCAGTCGTTCTACCAGAATGGCATCCCCTAACACAAATATGATGGATGCAGTTGCTGACAGGGAAGTAATCTCATCTCCTGGAATAGCTGGATCTGGCAGAAGATGTCTTTCAGCAGCTGCAATTGATTATGTTTGACTTCCACACTCATGGGCTCCATTTTCCTTTTCGAAGTAAAGAGTTATGTATACTTGCTGTGTTTGTTCAGACTGAAGAAGACGAAGGGAGTTACAGCTACTGCCATAAACTTATCGAATGGGTTCTTATGGAGAAGATGGAGCTACACTCTTCTTAGAACTATGCAGTGAAAGTATGAGAGAAAACAGAAGTTTTAGAAGGGGAAATTCTGATTACCTGTAAGGGGAAAAAAACTTCGCAGGGAGGATTGTAAGATATTGGAGCAGGTTGCCTGGAAGGGTTGTTGAAGCTCCATCCTTCAGGATGCTCAAAACTTGACTGAACAAGGCTCTGAGCATCCTAGCCTGACTTCAAGCATGGCCTTGCTTGGAGTGGGGAGTGAGACCAGATGACATCCAGAGATCCCATCAGCTTAAAGTATTTCATGATTTTATGACTCTACACATTCTTACTAGATATGTGTCAGTGAGACATAAGGAATTAAAAGGATATGTTCAGACCCTTTTGGACTCTTAACCTGTGCCTGGATTTCCAGCACTGTAGTTTACAGTATTTTCTTATATTTCTGATAATGGGGAGAGTGGTTGAAAATGGGAGTAAGAAAGGAATGATACTAAATACTTTGCAGCGGAAGTGTGGAGAAACTGGCTAGTCTAAGGAATTTCCTTTTGACCTTTATTGCTGATGAAATAAAGGCTGAAGTTGGCTTAGGGAGTGTGGATGCAGTTAGCAAATAAAGCACAGAAAAGTGCTGAAGGCAGAACAGAAGAGAATATACTGACCAAATTGTGGTAAATTAACTAAACCAAATGAAAAAACTGCATGAGGAGATTGAGAAAAATGATCACATTTCACTTTTCCATAGGAAGAGGTTTTTCTGGGAAGATTTAGTCTGACCTTGTCTGTGCTGGAGTGGTTTATGTACAAAGAGTTTTTATTTTATTGTGATGCTGGTCATATTGTTATATTTTCTTTTTTGTAACATGTGAAGTCTTTGAGATGATATCAGTACATGAGAGTAAATTATTTTAATGTGTTTGCATCCTATAAAATATTTTTACTGGAGCTCAACAATTACAAGCTCTATTTATATAGATAATTTTATAGAGTAAGAATTAAAATGTAGTTATTTTTGAATATGTAGAAGTGGTTTGGAAATTCTTTATGAAGTGTAGTATAAACTCTCACACAAGGAAAGGCATGTAAATGCTACAGGGGACCTAACATTGAAATACACATATGAATAATATATTAGTTGATATACAGTACATATAATTAAAATTGAAAGAGTAAAGCAAATTTATAAAATATTTAAACTGAATAGTGAAGAACACTGCAGAGAATTAAATGCATTTCTTGGATTTTTAGCCTGACAGCTATATGCTACCAGTATGTAGCAGTTTTCCTGTGGAGGATGTTTCCCACACTTGAGAAATTGACTGGATCCTTATACATGCAGTGAAGCATAACTAAAGGAATAGTTTATAGATATGCTAGAAAACAGTAGGATTTTTCTCAATGCAAAAAGGGTAACATTTCATCACCAAGTAGAAATGGAAATTACTGACATAGATATTAGAATTTAACATAAAAATAAATAGAGTAATTAAAAGTAACGAGACATCTTTGAGCAGAACCTTTGTCATAAGAAAATCATGAACATATTTAAATCTAGTTTCCTCTTGATTTGCGGGGGAGGGGTTGTTGGGGAGTTTTTTTTTTAATTTTATTTTCTAAACTGCTGAAATTAATTACTTTTTGTCAGTCAGCTGCTAAAATCATACATTTCTTTGAGAAGTCAGAACTATGTATGTCCGAGAGGACCTTGGTCTTGTCTGGAATTACAGATGTATGTCTTTGAAAATGGCAAGTTTTAATATCACATACAAACTGAAGGAATGATTTGATACAATCTTTCTGTTGCAATGATTAAAAAATCTGCTGTAATGCCTTTTTGCCTTCAGAATAAAGCCAGTGTCTTGATTTGAACAATAGGCTGCACTTAGTGAACAGCTTGCTTTACGAAAATTCAGTGATAGAAGCTGAAGGACTCTGCTGCTTTATATTCCATGCATGAGGAGGAGTTTTTGATATGGAAGAAATCACTATCAAGCGTGGAAGATACTCACAATTAAAGTAGGCAGGTTTGCAATGAGAATAGGTGTGGGATTTGACTGAGTGCCAAATAATGAATTTCTAGCCTGTCTGCCAGTAGTTTGGTGTCTTTCTGGATGCCCTTGTAGGGTGTAACAATAGATTTCGTTGCTTGCATAGGTAGGCAGCAGTTAATTAATGTTCATTAAGATGTTTTTAAAGCAGAAGAAGATCAAGCCTAGGTTTTTGTACAACCATTTTTTCTTTTTCTTTTGACTAGTTGAAGACTTTAGTTCTATTTTAAATGTGTTTCTTGGTTCTGTGTTACTAATTTGTGATGTCGTGTTAGGTCTCTTAGGTCTCTTGGCTCAAGAAAACGAGTAATAAGAAGTATGGCAGGAATTTAAGTTTAAAGTGGAACAGAAATACCATTGTGATCTGTATTTCTTCTGTTTACTGTTTTAATGGGTTTCTTTTTTCCTCTCTCTTGTCTGTATCTCCTGTCAAATAAAGGCCAAGAAGCACCAGGTCTTTCTAACAGAGACGTATGAAAACAACATGAGAGAGCTGGAGTTACTCTTGGACAGCTTTGCTATGTCAGGCCAGCAGACAGCAGGTTAGTTGAAGGTATAAAATGACAGATGCATCTGTCAATGTTCCAAAGTCACTACATTGTGGGAATTCTGCAGATGCCTCTTGCATTCCCTCTTCTCAACATGCTTTGATTTGATGACATGATAAGAGCAGTTCTCACAGCAGTCAAATGGCCTTGCTAGCTGAGAAAGGGTGACGGAATGTGGACCTGCTGTTGTCAGCCCAGAGCTTGATTTACAAATGCTGGGGTGTATATGATCGGTCAGAAAAGGGCTCACTTGCTGTGCTCTAAATCCAACTGAGAAAAAAGTCCTTACAGTATACCTGCAAAGGGAACAGATGTTTTGCCTGAACTGAGCCAAATTCTGAGGCAACCTTCAGCAACTTAAAGGTCATATATTCAAAAAGGTTGTGTAGGACACATGATATAACACAGTACTTTTTACTATTGATTGTGAACTAGTACTATATTGCGTTCATTTGACCTAGTACAGAGCAAATATTTCTCTGTTTTCGTTAAAATTAATTGTGAGTCAGTGGTTGTCACTCTGCTACCTAGCTTTATATGTAATTATTGTATCAAACTCAACAAACTGCTGCCTGCTTAAACATTTGAAATAGTTTATTTGAAATAAACAAACTGAACTTTAACGTCAAAACTGGTATTTTTTTTAAAGGTGAAAATAGTACATTTTTAAAAATCATCATTTAAAACTATCTGTAAAAGATTTCTCTGTGTGGTTCCTGTTAGAAAATCACATACTGGACACAAAATGCTTCCAACCTACGGTGCAAGTGAACTGGAAGAAAACAGGCAAAATGTTGCTTAAAGAGCAAATGGGTTTATTTTATGGAAATTATCCTGTATGTTTTTTCACTTTTTAGCAGCAGTAAATGTAAATGGGTCATGTAACACCTTTAAATGAAGATGCATTTTTTTGTATCTTCACAAAAAGATTTTTTTTTAGGACCTGGTACTGTTAAAATTGCATAAAAGAACTTGAGATTTCTGTTGTCCTTAAAAGTCTAGCCTTGAATCTGTGATTCATTGATTTCCTCACATGAGCTATATGATTTTTTTATTTGGGAACTGATATCAGTTTTATTCTGTAATTATAAATATAATTCCTGTGGGTTATACCTGTAGGTTTGCTGCGGGTACGTCAGACTGAAAAGTTCTTCAAAACTGTATGTTTTCCTCAATCTTGCAAAGTTCCACATACCCAGAGGGGCTTCAGCGATTCTGGGGGGAGCTGGATGCTGCTGCCAAAGTGCAGTTTCCACAGCAGTAATTGTCTGTTGGGTAGGTTTTCTGTTCTCCCTAATGGTAAACCTTGCAGAGCACAGCTTCGACCTGCTTCTATGGTATTAGGGATTCAGTAAGAGTATTAATTTGCTTTGTTTAAGGTAAACTTTGGAAGATCTTATTTAAAGAGACCTTTTTTTTAAGCTTCAGCATCTCTGCAGAGGCTCAGTTGAGACAGAAAGTCAAATTTAGCTCTACTGTGGATTGAGTCTTTACGGCTAATATTAAAATGAACATTGACTAAGACATTTGTTCTACATATTTACTACACTTCTAAGTGTGAAACTTAAATTTTTAATGCTATTGCCTTACTGTGTTGTACTTATGAATTTATTATGTAACAGTATCTCTTTCAATTTTCAAAAAAATGTTTAATGTAATCATATTTGAAATGGGAATGCCTAGGTGCCAATGAAAGTAAATTCTTAAATAAATCTTTGTAGTTTAATTAACAGATGAGGGGCTACATGAGCCACAGCTGGCTGGGCAGTCTTTCTTTCCTGTTTTTATTTCTGACTTTCAACTAAAGCGGTTGAGAGATGTACTTAAAAATCTATCAATATTAAAGGTCCAGCCCCTCCATTTAACTGCTGATTGGGCTGTGATTATCAGGCTATACAGGAGAAAGACGAGAAGACTTTATATTTGTAAAGTTAAAAACCAAAGTATTTTTTAAAGTTTTTTTTCGTTGTACATTCCAAAATAACAAGTATAAATCCACATCTTCTGCTTTTTAAGTGACCTTTATAAATTTTCCACAGCATTGTTATTCTTACTGGGCATGATTTCAGTTTGTCCCTGTTCAGTTTATCATATGTTGTGGTTATTCAGCAACAGAGTTTGTGCTCAGGGAAGTTTGCCTTCATTTCAGGAAAAAAAAATGTGGTTGTAGTAATCTGAAAAAATGTGAACTGAGTGTTAGCTGCTTTGAGTTATTGTCACCATTTAATGTGGGCCACCAGTACTGTTTTGGTCAAAAATCTAAACCACAGCACCATATGAGCCGCTATGAAGAAAATTAACTCCATCTGAGACAGGCCCAGTACCATTAGTAGAAAGTCTGAAGTGACAGGTATAAGAGTTTATTCACTTGTATACCTCCTGTCAGACTTCTGTGGAACCAGGCATTTTCTCAAAATTCTTCCCCCAAAATCTTAGGTGATACTGGGCAAATGGTTCAACTATTGGAGGTTTTTTCCCACCCTGATTGCAGAAGTAGGATCCCTCCAGCACGAGCGTGTATTTGGATTATGTTGCAAGTCTCCTGTGTAGTTGTATGAAGACAGACGGCGTTTGACCAGTACTAAAGCCACAGGCTTGTTTTCAGCTAGTGCAGGAAAGTGGAATCTGCTATTTCTGTTGGCAGACTGAGCTGCCTAGAAAACAGGGTTGCAGCAAAGGCAAGGAATACCAGCATGGAAAGTCTACTGGCAAAAGTTTGTAAGAAGGTTCAGAAGGTTCTCAGTAACAGCATTGCAGGTTGGGACTTCAGAAGATACATTATTTAGACAGCTTGATGAAAACTGTGAGATGGAAGACAATGCCTAGATTGTCTTAATAGGTATTATTTTAAACTGAGTGAGAATTGTGAGTTACAACTTCTCTAGAGCTAGAAGTCTGGAAGAACAGTACTTTCTTTTTTCTGTGCAACAAGATCCCTGCAAAATGTTCCTACGATGGGTAGTAGTGAGAAGTCCCTCTTGTAATTCAGAAGACAGGATGGGAGCCCTGAGCATCCTTAACTAGAACTACGGTGAAGTGATAAAAATGGTGGTAAGGTGTTACTAGTCTCTTTCTTAAATGTAGAATCTAAACTTCTCACAAAAGGTCAGATTTTATGAATTCTTCTTCAGTTCATTCTAAGTGTAGCATTGCTATTTGAGACATCTCTAGGACTCAGAGGTTTGGCTAAGGGCACCGGAGTCTCATTAAGAAGATTTTGCTTTTTCCTGAATCTTTAGAAACTGTGGTAAATAGGTGTGCACTGGAGTGACTGATAGGACAGGGTGGAAGTCTGTCACTGGGACATGCATTCTTTTTAAATTCGCTTGCGTGCTGTAGAGCAGATCTTGCTCTGGTTACTGAAAGCAGGCTTGCAAACCTATGTTGGTTTGACTAGGTGTGACTTTGACAGTAACTGTTGACTGGCAAGTCAAAGTGAAAAATTAGTATCCAATCTGAATAGTACTCTATGCTTTCTGGTACTAAGGATTGGGAGGGAAGGGGCTAATTAATTGAAAAAAAATCCAGAACAAGTATTTTCTGACTTGTGCATATGTGTAAGTTTCCCACCTTCTGCTATTGTTGCACTACATATAGCCTACAGGACAAATCTATCATTTTTGTATAGTGCTTTGAGTAGTATATTATGCTAATTAGATAACACTAACCACAGGGTTCTTAAAAAAAGACCAACGTGCAAGTCTGTAAGTGCACCTCCTCTAGCTGGCAAAGTTTTATGGAGAGCCAGAGAAAAGGCATAGAGTTTAGTATCTGATTTGATTTTATGAGCCACCCTAGGTAAATTGCTTAGTGACACTGATCTTTCAGAGGTGATAAACACCTGTGTCATCATGTAGTTCTGCTGGGAGTTACGATGGTTTAGCCTCTCTGGACTTCAAATACCACAGGCTTTTTTCTTTTTTTTTTTTTTAAAATAAGGATGCTTTGGTGTTAATAAAGTTAGTTTTGTTTATAGAACATGCTCAGGCTCATGGAAAAGATGATACTGTAATTTGTTACAAAATAAACTTATAAGTGATAATGTTAACCTAAATAATGCTGAGAAGAAGAATCTGTCAATAACCTGTTATTTTGCTGTAACACCAGGAAAAAAAAGAGTATTTTGATCTTGGAAATTTAATATCAGCTGACATCTTGTGACCTCTTGATCAATACGGTGGTGTTTTGCTTTCTTAGCACATTGTACTACAGGCTTTGGAATGCTAAAACTTGTTCATATGTCCCTAATGAAGGCAACCAGATCAGAAGTCTCTGACTAAAGGTTTAATAAGTAAGTGTAGTGTGTATACAATGGCTATATCAGCTTTAAGATTTATAATTGAAACGTTATGTAGGACTCTGCAGACAGATAATAAATTTTTTTTATTATTTCCTTTGGAATGAAATTCAAGATCATTTAAAAGGTTTTTAAAACCTCTCTAAGCATAACATAGTCATGTGATCTTTGGCTCAGTAAAGCTTTGAGTAAATGAAGTACTACATTATAACATGCATGCTTAGTCACAACAGCAAAATAATGTCAGGAAAAGCGTAACATACTTAACTTTCAGGCAACATGTTTTTCAAAGTGTGTTATTGGGTGGTTTTAAAGTTGGCTGGATCTGACTGAATGACACAGACTCGACCACAGTAGAAATTATATGAGAGGCTGCATACCAAATACATTACATAGAAATGTAATCCAGAATTTGTAGTTCTATATTTTGTATTAAAACTTTTATACAAATGTCTTTCAGCTGTATTTGCTGTGAAAGTACAGCTATTCAGCTGCATCTCTTGTGGCAAACAAGGCTGGTGTTCAGTGTTCTGTATTGTCACTGAAGCCCTAACTAATTTCAATACCTCTCATCCAGAGTGAGTAGTTTTCTCTCTGTGGCTTTAAGGCTTAATTTTCATTCTGTGTTTTTCTTCAGGCACTTGTAAGGACAAAGACAAACCTGGTAGCTTCCCCATCCTTGAGACTTTGAGGTGTACCTTGACAGCTTACCAGAACAAGCTGGAAGATAGGTCTAATAAGGTAATGCTTGCACTGTTTCGCTCTATATGTATCGCCTTTGGCCTGCAGCAGTACATACGCTTTGCTTGTAAAAAAGGTCAGAAGAGTGGAATTGTTGAGTTGACAGCTTCACGTATACCCAAAGAAATAATCTCTGTCGCTACTATTTCTCTAAGCTTGCCCTGCAGTGAAGTTTCATTTACATTTGGGGGGACAGGGAGAAGAGGAATTATCTCTTTTTTTTTTTTTAAGTTTAACTTGCTTTTGTTTTCTTATTAAACCTGTTGGAGTTATTTTCAATAGACGTTCAGAAAAACAAGCCATTCATACCTAGGATTTCAGTTCAAATGATGATTTCAGAATGGGGCAGTGTAAACTGCAATATTCCTGAATATGCAACACTTGAGCCTCAACAGTTGTTGGTATCAGTTATGTAAATGTGCATGCTGCTGTACGTTTAAAAGTGGCATAATTTTCTGAGATGAGTGTATTTATGATGAAATCTCTTTTGGTGCTCTTTTGAGGTCTTTTCAAGTAAAATAGGACTGTGACAACACTTTCTTTAAGTTATCTAAGACAATAATGGAAATTTTTCAATTTAGGAAGTCTAACCCTTGAAAAAAATCAGATGTTTTCCATAGAGTCCTACTGGCCTTTTGTTTCACTGACTGGAAAGTCACAATCTTGCATTTATTTTCTCATTTGTATTGCTAATGTGATTAAATTAATCCTTTTGTTTGTAAATGTTTTATGAATTTGTGGCTTTAAAGGCTGTAGAGAGAAGTTAACTGCACTGTTAAAGTTTCCTGTACAGACTTGTAACTAGCTTATCTTTTGATAAAATTGCCAAATACAGAAGCGCAAGGTGTGATAAGATTGTAAAAATGCCAGTACTGGTTTTTTTCATTTCTAGATTTTGTCTCTTGTTTTGACAAATGCATAGTCTAGCTAGTCACTCATAACGTTTAAAAAAAACACAAACAGAAGGAAAGTATATCAGCTTTACTCTTTTTATTGGGAAAAGAATGGTCTCCCGCAAGACCATTGAGTTTGTTCAACGGGTGCAAAAATAAGTGACCATGGAAACAATTATACTTTTGTAAACAGCAAGCACTGCTTGGTCTCTCCCAGTGAGATAAGAGAACCGATGTGTATAGTCATTATGAAACTCTTCTGAGACCCAAGTCTGGAAGCTGCAGAGTAACTAGGAACATATTACCCACAGCGAATTGTTATTTGGGAGGAGGAATGTCACGTGATAGACAGCACAGTTGAAAAGTCGACTCAGCAGGCTTTGGCTTAGTGATGTGCTTTGTTGTGAAACTATGCCAGAGACAGCAGTGGGGAGACCAAGGGGGTGGCTGCTAAGAAAGCAAAGAGAGTATTCTGACAGAAAGAAGAATGAACTGTCCAGGAAAATAAATCGCAAGCAGAGCAGGACCAACTGATGACCTGCCACAAGGCTTCCCAGTAGGACTGCGTGTGACTGACCCTGAAGTTGTCATATGGAGCCAGAGATCACTGAGCACCTTTGTGGTGCACTGAAAGGGCAGTGCTCTGTCCTTTTTGATTACCCCTGCCCCCACAGATAATGCTGCTTTTGGCTTTTTATATATTAGGTATGTTTAGTAATAAAACTTTTTAATAATACAATGATGCACAAAGGGACTATGAAGGGCACTGTGCAATAAAACCAGGATCTGTTAATACACAGCAGTAAGGGTTTAGTTTTGAGTAATTATGTAGTGGTTCTTTTTATAGAGAGATTTTCAACAAGACCCCACATACTGACGGAGTTACTAATATATGTGTACACCTACATGTGTATGTGAAATATGCTGGTAAACTTGTCATGTGTCACCTTTAACTTACTGTATTAAACGTTAGATTAAATAATCTCCTTCATTTGTGTGACTGAAGGGGTATATAAATGTTTTGGTTTTGACAGATAACAAGCTTTTGGCTTTCTGTATAGTGCAGAGGCTAGAATATATTTTTGGAGAGAGAGAAGGCTAGTAAACCAGCAAAAAGTCTGGAAATATTCCAGTCAAATTCTGTGATTTACTGTAATTATTTCTAAGGGTTCAGTCAGTACAAGATCGGTCAGGACAAGATCGAACAAAAATGCTATTTCCAAAGTAATTTGTAAATTTTGTAAATGGGGTATTTTACTTCCGAGTTGCTCCTTGACGCTCAGGTGCTGGCAGTAACCTGCACTATAATACATTCCTATTTTGTGCTCTTCAGACATCCATATCGCTAACCTCATGTCAAATAATCAAAGATAGAGATTATAATGATGTATTGTTACCTTTTTTGGAAGTGTAAAGTGAAGCTAGTACACATACCATCATGAGCTACCTCTAAGGTGGCTGTTTGTAACACCAGGAACGGTTCAGTAGTCACCCTGCATCTCGGGAACATTGCTGCTTTTTGCAGATGTGCGAGGACTGTCCAGCACTCAGTAAAAAGCAGAGACCATGCTTGTAGCTGGACAATTTCTGCAAATGAGTTTTAAGATCTGTTTTCTCAAACCACTCCCCAGATCATAATCTGAATTTATTACATTTTCAAATGCATTTCAAAGTCTGTGTTTTTGTGAGATATTTTGCGAGTTAATGGGACAGTTAATAGTGAACTCAGTTTGGGATTTTGCCACTGCTCTTTATCTTAAATCACTGTAAAAGAGTTACTTAGTGCTTTTGTAATGGCACATTATTTAGATTGTATGGAGTATAAATATTGCCAAAGGAATTGAAAACATTTTTTTTACATTTATATACAAAGTTCTTCCTTTATATTTAAGTGATTATGTAGCCTTTCTGTGAAAGCCTGTTTGACCTCTGTGTTTTTCACAGCTTGGGAAAACGAAGACTTTGTGTGAAAAGATAACAAAAGAACTTGAGATATCCAAAGAGGAAGTGTGCACTTTAAATCGAGACCTTAAGGTATGGTTTCATGAACTTGAAATAAAATTTGAAAGTTCTGCAAAAAGTATCTTTTTGGATATAGGGTACCTTTTTCCCTGATCAGAATAAGTCTCTGTATCATAGTATTCTGTTGAGCAGACTAGTTTACCTCGCAAGCTTGTGTGAAGCCATGCTACTTTATTCTGGTTACCACCTTAGACTAGATAACAAATAATTTCAATGATTGCACTTCTGAAATAATTAGAACTATGTTTATCAATTTGCAAAGTATTGTTTTATATTGGAATCAGCATCAATAGTTTTTTTTCTCATAATTTTATTAATTACCTCTGTTCATATGAAAGCACATTTTATGAAAGATGTCCTTTCCTTTGTTTTTTGTTGTCGTCGTTGTTTGTTTTTATCAGACAAGTTAATGCATATGAAGCATCAGATCATCTTTAACAGTTGTATAATATGCAGCCCAAAATTTGTTAGAAGAAAATCTGCCTGGAAACTGATAAAAACACTTGAGAATGCTTTTCTTTAGTTTCTGAATAAGAATTGTTTTTCTGCCTTGTTTTTGGCTGACACACCACTTTTGTAATGTCCTGTCTGGTTAGATCAGTGGCCAAGGGAGTGAGGAAGTCCTGAGGTCATGGTTAAACTCAATGTATTATATTACTGCCAAAATAGAATGTCTCTACTCCCAGTGTTTCTCAGATTCTTTTGCTAGGGATATGCTAATTTATCACTTTAGTTTAGTCACAGATAACGTCTGCAACACTCATTGAATCTTTGTATTAATTGATACTAGCACATAATCTCCTGTCATCTGATCTGAACTTTCTTTACTAATTTATGTTCAGGAGACTTAAGACTTCTGTGTCTGTTGCAGCACCTTTGTAAGGCACCTAAAAATTTTGCAGCAGATACTTGTATTCTTCATGCAAAACCTGAGTTTGCTATGCAGAGACGGTGTTGGTTTTTATGCAATACACCAGTTTCTGATATCTTTACATTTTTTTGGTAATAAAATTGTATATAAGAGTGAAAACTAGATCCAGTCTGAAAACATTTGTGTTGGAAATGTAACATTGCTTAATCTTTCAATGTTTTCATTAAGAAGAATAAAAGTTGTCATTGTCTGATGAATTTGGTAGCATCTTTCCTATTATGTTTCCTGTATAAGCAGCTATAATTTTATGGAAACAATACTTTCGGTTTGACCTTTAGGAAGCTTTAGAAGTGCTGGAAGTTCAGTGCTTGCAGAAGAGGAAAGCATGTGTATCTGTCCACTCCATCTCAGCAATCTTTTGGCTGAAAAGGGGTAGTGTGATAAGTGCTTTATTTACCTTGTGAGATTTGGTACTGGTAATGTAATGATTATGTTTATGACCATTTCTGATTATTAGTTTCTTCCTGTGGTCTAAACTCCAAAGGGGGTCCTCAAGTTTTTTTATCATGCCGATAAAGAATAGTGTGGGTAACAACAGCTGGCTGTGTTGCCTGCTGGCTTGGCTCTAACAGATCAGAGTTTTACTTACAAAAAGAATGTATGTTTTCAGTAGCTCTGAGAGCTCTCCACTCTGCAGAGGGTAACTTGCATCCATGCATTTTGCATCTCTGTTGTGGGGGCAGAGGGGATTCTGAAGGTCACTGCATCATGGAGCTTTTAACTTTCAGCGATGGATTTCTGATGCCATCTAGTTACAAGCTGCGGAGAAGGACTGTTGTCAATTTTGAAATTCTGTAATTGTCAAGATACAGTAAGTTTAGCCTGTAGTCCTCTGAACACATGTGACTTTATGACTGTTTACTTCCTCAGATGCTAAGCACTGGACTAAGGTAACATTTTATCAAGTAAAATTCTTAACCGCCTTTCTGTTCCCTGCCCCTGTTCTACAGGAAGCTCAGGATAACCTGGCTGATGCCAATAAAGAGTTAAATCATCTACACACCAAGTGTGCAGACAGAGAGACTTTAATAGGAACTTTAAAAATGGAACTGCAGAATGTGCAGCAGTGCTTGGAGAAGGAGAAATTGCATGCCACAGAATCTGAAAATGAAATCCGGAAGCTTACCAGGGCTTACCAGAAGGATATGGAGGTATTACCAGAGACAAGATGACTGTCAAAAAGAGCCTTTATTTAATCTTAACTTTATACATTTACATAGATCAGATGGTTACTCGTAGTCTTAACAGATTTATCCCCAAAATATGATTTTAAGATACGTCTTTTGAAATATGTATTTAATATCTACAAAATCTCAGGACATGCTGGTTGTCCTTTCTTCTATGTCAGAACTACTAGCGAACCCTTCCAGTATTTTGAATTTTTAAACAACTGAGTTTATTTAAAGAGCCATACCTGATGAGCAATTATTTCTTTCTGGAACAATTATTTCTTTCTTTCAAATTGAAAGTTAACAGAAATGTTTTACAATTGGAACATACAACGGTATCATCATCATCATGTGGTAATAATTACTGATTCACATGCCAATCGATAGATAGCAAATGTAGAATTGAGGTAGTTTTGCCTGTGTGCCACAAAACATAGAAATTCTTATTTGTGACCTGTTAGCTCATTGTGGTGTGCTATATGGGGGAATTGCTTCACAAAGTCTTAATTCAGAACTATTGTCTCTCTCCTCATATTTGTTTGCAGGTGTTAATTTTGTTGCCTTTTCCCCCAATAAAGCAGTTCTGTACTAGCAATAGTAATGATACTCTTTATCTTAGTTGTTGTGCATATTGAGCTCGTTACTTCCACAAATTTGGACATGGAGGCCAACTGAGTAAGAAAGGAAACATTCTTTCCACCTCTTTTACAGTCTGGTATTTAAATAGTGTCCACATGAAGCAGCTGGAATTGTTATACACATCAGATAATGATTAAAGTGAAGGAAACTAGAAGCCTGGCTATATTGTAAAGTCAGCATGTCTACAACAGTGTGGTTGCATTCAACATGTGTGAATTGATTTTCAGTCTTGGGATCCCTTTTTTCATGCCAAATGGATAATTATCATCCTTGGTTTATCACAGCTCAAGCAAAAATGTAGTCATGGTGGCACACTGGATTTTTTCCTTGGGAAATTAGGAGATCTGCTAGAAACAAAGCTAAACTAAACTAAACTACATTTTTTTGTTGGCTAAAATACCATGAAATAATTGTGAGAAAATGCACCTAAGTATAATGAAAAGGGCTCAGAAAAACCATAGCTCCCCATTTCAGTCATCCACAATTTCTTAATGTAAAGCCTTTTGCATGCTATTGTTACTAGAGTTTATTTATAACTTGCATCAATTTATTATACTACTAACTAAAATCAGTATAAATGAATGAGGCATGGCTTGACGAATTTAACTGATGAAGGTATAAGCCCATTTTGTCTAGCTATTTAGTCATACATAATCCACGCAAACCCAATTTTTAAAAGACGTTAGAGATAGCTGTATAAACAGTGTGTTGTGCTGCCAAGCCAATCAGACAATTTTCTGCGGGCTATGCAGATATTGGAAGTGGGTACAATGTGAATGTACCTGAAAGTGTTAGCGTGAATGATTCAATTGAATCTGCTCATAGCATGGAAATTTTTGTCTGTATCAGGTCATAGTTGTGACCACTGCAGGACTGAGATGTCTTTATTTATATAGTATGTCTAATTAGACAAATTTTATAGAAACTGTTTTCTTACTCTGACTTTAATATGTGTGACTGCAAATACTAACAAGGAATTGAGGAATTTTGAAAAGGTTTGAGAATGAGCTTTGTGGGGTTTTTTTCAGCTGTGTGCAGCTCACATTACTACATGTATGATGCATCTTTCTGAATTCTGACTCTGTTCAGATACAACAGTTAATTTTTCTTTTTGTCTCAGGAGAAGCTAGCCTTCCTCCGCAGCTTATACCAGCGTTTGGTAGCAGGCTGTGTGCTTATAAAACAACCAGAAGGCATCCTAGATAGATTCTCTTCGTCTGAGCTTTGTGCAGTCTTGCAGGAGAATGTTGATGCCCTGATCTCAGACCTCAGCAGGGCTAATGAGAAGGTAAGTGTCCTTAGGCACCAGCTACCTCTATTAAATTCAGTGACATTTGTCCACATCACAGTATCATTAAAAAGGACTGACATTCATCTTATTTCAAAAAGAATTTGGACGTTAATAATTCAATACCATTAATTATGGCTTGTCTACAACTCAGTTTGATGCCATTGCTGTGGGCATGTAAATGTGACTGAAGTCTGTATGAAGTCTCTAAGCTCCACTTTCTGTGCAGGACATGCTAATAGTACTAGCCAATATTAGCCACAGGGACCTAATTAAAAGAAAATAAATTAATCTTACTGATGAAGCAATTCAAAGAACGTAGTCATTTACACTAATAAAGCAAGTCTTTATTTTAGCATAAAACAGAAACAAAATGCGCTTACTCCAGGAACATCATCTTGAAATTACATGTTTATGATTCAGAGGTACTATCTGAAAAAGTCTCAGTGTGGTTTTTTGGTTTAACTGTAACTTTTGAATTATGAAATTTGTATTCAGAAATACAGCAGAAAATAGTCATTTTTATAAAACATGTCAGTATTTGTTTAAGGGAGAAGCTTTTCTGAATGATTTTAATGTAAACAAGCTTATGTGGCCTTTCCTCCCAGAAATCCATGTGTTTTTAGGAAATAAAAGACCTCTCTTTAATGAACTTAAACTGACACCACAGACTAACATATGCCACTCTTTAGGATTTCAGTTCATGTTCTGGCTCCATTCATCAAGCCAGTCCTACAGTCTAGTAGAGCGACTCCAGATCTTGGCTACCCTGACATTTTGTTCTTGAGTTATAGGAAGGGAAAAGCTATGTCAGACATTTCTCATCTGCTGGAATTGTGGCCACTCTTCTGGCGTGAGTAAGGGACGGGGCTGGTTACAGTGAATCATTTTGACTCTACCCATCAATTACTAAATACCCCAGCAGTCTATGGTAATTACTAAAGAGGAGTAGTATAAAATCTGGATTATGCAGATTGGATGTACATTTCTGTTTCCCTTTTGAAGCAGAGGAGGAAAGGGAATGGAAGGGAAGTTATGTCCTACTGTTTTTTCATTTTAATTTGGTATGGTTATTGAGATTGGTTGTGAAGTCTCTAGGGCTCTTTTCATGTACTCACAGCTTTTCAGGGATTTGGGGCTGTGTTGCTACCTGTGTTGTACCTGCTTTCTGAGAGCAAAATTTTTATCTTGCAGTTTTGTGTGATTTATCTGGAAGGTATCTTGCTGATATTCTCTAGTAACAAAGTGTAGGCACGTGTATTTAGAGGTCATTGTTAGCTTGATCCATTCTTCCATTTAGTTTGCACGGGAGCTGCAAAGTTAAACCACAGAGTGAATCCCACCATGCTTGTTGAAAACACATCGTAAACTAATGAGCTACTTGTGAGAAAAACATTCTGTACACTAAAATGTCCTGAAATTATTTTAATATATATGGAATGTCTTGGCTTTACAGTAAAACAAAAAGTAAAATTTTTTTTCGGCGGTTTTTTCATTATTACTTGTAAAGTACTGGTATACTCAGATTACTAATTTAGCAGCACAAGATTTTATGCACTTGTTTCAAAAAAATATGGGAAGTGGCCAGTTCAAGTTTCCCGTCTGAGGAGGCGGCAGATGTCAGCAAGGTTGTACGAGGATGGCGAAACTGAAACAAATGGAAATTCGTTATTCCAAAATATGTCTCAGTTTTGTTGCAAGATTCAAGCAAGTAATCTGTTGTGAGAGGCTTTTACTTAGTTTTAATAAATATGTTGAAGAAATTACAATTTAGATTTTATGCTGGAATAGTCTGTGCTATAATTAATATGTACAATTAAAGTAAAAAGTTGTTTTGAGTAGTAAAAGATTTTCTTTCTAAATGCTTGTCACTTAGATATCTCACCTAGAGCAACTTTGTAAGAGCAAGTCTGATACTGTGGAGGAGCTTCAGCAGAAGCTGGCAGATGCTTTTAGCAAAACGGCTGAACAGCTGAAAGCACAGGAAAGCTGTTGGCAGAAACAAAGCAAGTATGTGGAACAGCAGTACCTCAGTCTCCTTGGGGAATTCCGTGCAAGGGCACAGGTATGGTGCTGTGAACTTCTGATTTTTTTTTTTTGTCAATATTTAATGGATTATTTCAGTAGTCTAAGCTCCTAACAAATTTAAGTTTTTTTTGGGAATTTTAGTATATCTTTAAAATGAAAAACCCCTAATGCTGTGCTAGTATTAACTTCAGTTATGATATGAAATAAATGACTTCCTTAAGACGTTCCAGAAACGAATTGCATAATTTAGTCTAGCAGTTGTTAGTGATTTTTTTTTGAGAATGTTAAAGCTGTAAGACTGAAATTGTTTATTTGAAGAGTTATATCGGGCAGCAGTTACTTTTTCAGTGTCATGCTTTGCAAAAACTCTGTAGAGTAATGGTAATGTGGTGTCATCTGGGGATAAATTTAGGTATATACGTTCTGACCCTAAGAATCAATTAGCAGTTACAGTGGTAGATTTCAACAGTATTGAAGGACTTTGTTGTATAGATACTACAGTGAGCAGTGGTTCAAAAGTGTAAAACTGTCATCGCTGATGGTTAGAAAAGTTATTTGCAATCTAAAATTTTCACTGTTATTCTACAACCATAGTTTACTGTCTTTACAGTCACATTCCTTTACATGTATTACAGTTAAAAGTGTTGTGAAATAGAGGAAATAAGATATGCCTTGTTATTTGCCACTGCCATCTGAACCTTACTTTGTCAGAAGAATGCTGTGTTTGACTCAGATTTTGGTCTTGGAAGTCCTTGCCCTCCAAAAATTGTATTTATGAACAACTCTTCAGAGCCATTTATGGTAATTTCTTGAGGATGAGTTAAAATCTTGCATATATTTTTTGTTTGATATTTACATTTCACATTGAATCTTGGCAATGCTAAACACATCCCTGTGAGTGGAATAAATGGCATCCAGTTCCCCCAACATCATATAGTTTCATCTCATGGAATCTTTGCCAACAAAAAGAGTGATGAAATGAAGAAGCTTAATTTTAATTTTAAAAATGGCTTTTCCTTCCTAAAGAAAAAGTGGAGTTACTCAGTTTAGATTTCTACCTGCTATGGATACTGCATAAAAGAAAGCTCTGAGTCGTCGCTTTCAGAACTGTAGCGTATTGTGAAGAATTGGTGCTGTGCAGGACTGCGCCGTTCTTCGGCATGGCCCTGAACCTGCCAGTCTTCTCAGCTGAAATGTGTAGACAGTAAGCAGAGCATGTGCTGAAAACAGGGGTCTCTTCTGTGGAGCGTGCATTAGGCATGTCTTCTGGAAAAGACTTTATCTGTCAGCTTACTGTACAGAACTACTGGGTTTCTAAGAGGAAAATGCTTTTGCTTAGAAAAATCTGGATATGTTTTCTAACACATGTAGTGTTGGAGTACAAGCTGGTGGTGTTGTAGTCTAGGCAGTGCAATGCCTGTATACACTTATACAGTTCAACAACACTTTGTCTTATCTTTATTCTATGTTACAGTTTTGTCTTCCTTACCATTCACTGTCAGTCTGGGAAGAAGACAGTCTAATTTCTTCTAGATTTCTAATTTGTGACTGACTTTGGACCTGCAAATACCAGATTAAGCCTTTCCCTTTCTGTGATCCATAGCATCCATGGGTGTCTGCTGTTAGGGCTGTCCTAATCCTGATTGCTTGTTTTTCATAAGACTTGACTGTCTTTTACATATTGCATTTTGAGCCTGTTAGCCATATTTGTCTGCAAGATGACTGCTCTGTTGGATCAGAGGTGTGCAGACAGACTGCTCTTGTAGCCTTATTTCCATAGGAAACAAGGTAAAATGTGCCACAAGTTACAGCATGTCTTCAAAAAGTCCTTTAGATATTACTGGAGTGCCAGTGTTTACTTAAAGATACAGAATGCAATATTTAAGTTTAATTATTTTAACAGGCTTTATTCATTAAATTTTATAGGAAACGTATAATCAATCTAAGTGGAATATAATTTGTGAGTATTCTGTCTTTCATGGTAGAACTGTGGGCCTCATCACTCTAGGACATTTATTCTAGCACTACAGGGGAACTGTAGCAAGGGAACTATGTTTTCCATCCAAAGATCTAAGTGTTAATTATAAGCAGTTTAGTGAACTAATCCCTTGGGCGTTAGTTCCTTTCTGGAAAGGAAAGATGAGTGATTTTTGTTGTCCTGCACTAAGCTAATGGTACATCATAGGATGCATCCTTTTGTTTGTAACTTTATCTTCTACAAGTGTTCCGTGCCGCCTTCTGTATATTTTCTCCTCAGGGCTGCTGGATTGAGACTTTATTTTTTCCAGTTGTTGCTACATGTGTGAAGGCAAACTGAAGACTGTCAGTTCAGACTCTCAAGAGTTAACTGAGAGCTCTAACTGCACAGCAATATGAGCAATGTATCTTGGAACGTATTGTTTTGGTTTCTTAGAACTGCAGTAGAGAGTTAAGGCTTTTCAGAATGGTCTTCTTATGATTAAAATATAACATTGTGAAATCTGGAGGTTTTAGTAGCAGTAACACTTGCCACTGCTTCTGTCCCCAGCCAGTACTGTTCAGGGTCCTGACTCTTAAGATAGTGTCTGTGGATGTCAATAGGTAGTACTTCACAGCTGTTAGTGTAGGTCAGATGAATGGTATAATCACAAAGCAGTTTCACTGTTTTTCTGTAGGGCAGGGATTCCCAGAGTGGCCTTACCACAGATCAGCAATAAACAAGGCAATGTATAGCTACCGCTTTTCTTTGTGGCGATCTCCATGTTTGGAGAGTCAATAGAGCTTAAAATGCGTATCCTTTTGCCATACCTTTTGTAGCAGGAGTGCGGTTCTTGTGATTTCATAGTGTGCCATTTTGAAAATGTTCCTTTGCCTGTTCCTTGGCCTCACACAAATTATTTATTCAGACTGTGCACAGTATCATAGGAAATGTCCTCTGAATTTTAACTATCAGTTGTTGTTTGTTTACTATGTAGACATTTATTAATCTGTCCCTGGTTTTTTGTGGCAACAAGTTAAAATAGAAGGGTTTTGTTCTGATACGCAAAAATGTCTTGTAAGAGAAAAATCCTGTAACTACTTTAAAAATGTTAATTTTGACAGGAAAATAAAAGGTTTGCTAAATAGGAAAGGGAAAAAATCCCCTAGGGAGAAAAAAAAGTTTTCTTTTATTGGCTTTTTTAAATGTTTGGAAGCCTTGCTTTTACAGCAAGGCACGTGAATTAGTTGAAGGCTGTGGTATCTTGCAATTGTGTCAAAAGCCAGTGCAATCAATGCAAAAGCAGGACAAGTAACGCCTGACTATACTGTTTCTGACCCATGAGATATCTTTAATAGACATGTCTGGCCCTTTTACTTAAAACACAGGAAAGAAATGGGATGGCGGTGTTGATTTTCTTTATTTAGATGTATAGATGTATATATTTAGAAAAATACAACAGCTGAAATACAGGAAAAAGTTTGAAAGTTATAGTGTCATTATTTTTTACAATTCCAGATCTGTTTTCATGCCAGAATA
Source organism: Steatornis caripensis (assembly GCA_013398225.1). Taxonomy (NCBI): domain Eukaryota; kingdom Metazoa; phylum Chordata; class Aves; order Caprimulgiformes; family Steatornithidae; genus Steatornis; species Steatornis caripensis. The sequence goes on along the minus strand of VZSC01012393.1, from coordinate 208,267 downwards.
AAGGGTAAGAACCCAGTAAAAAGTAGGATAAAATAGTGTTGCTAGTAGCTCCTGATTTTTTGTTAAGGAGTCTTGGAATCCACCAATCTCTGCCACCCAGTGAGGTGTCCCTCAAAGCTCAAACACCAAAGGAAGCTGGCTTGCTAATGTTTAGGAAAAGAATTCTATGTCCTTTTTAAAACTGTGCGTTTAAGCTTCAAAGAAAACACTAGAAACAGTGTGGTGTGAGACATAAACAATTACTAGCCGGTAAAACAAAGGTGTATTTTCTTACAAAACTTTTACATTTCTGTAGTTAGAGATTGTCTTGTTCACTTTTGCATATTACCATATAACCATAAGCATAAAAACACTAAGCTTTTTTAAACAAGAAGCTTTAATTAGCCAGAGCAGTGAACATTAATATTGCTGCACAACAGCCCTGTGGGGATTACACTTTGTTTACTCAGATATTGGCCTTTCACCTGTGATGGCCAGAAAGCATAACTTGTTTTCTAAATTCAGCTTACCTTTTCAGATCCTTCCAGTCATGCTATCAGGGTTTTTTTCAATGAAAATCAAACACTGTAAATAATGCAGTAGCACAGAAAGTATTGTAGATGTTCATACTTAATTTCAGAGTAGTAAACTGATATGAGGCCTGTAAACTGCATTTTGTAATTAAATTTTTTGGTTACCTACTCTATTTTTGTATCACTGAAAGTGTTAGTAACACTATAAATTCTTCCTCTTCCAAAAAAATAATAAAATATGTATCTGATCAAAGACATTCTGAACCGACTAGGATATGTCTCCATAGAAGCATGGAATCTTTTATTTCTATTCTAGAGATAGCTATGGTTTTTTTTTACCTCTGTTGTGCTTGCAGGATGGAGGAGGGAGAGGAAACTAGGATGCCTCCCTCACTACTTGCTTGGGACCCATACTAAATAGAACAACATGGGAATGTAGCTGGATGACACCATTTTACTTCTCTTTTGGCCACTGCCAACAGGAATAACCTCACTATTTTTAATTTTTATAAAATTTCTTATAGCTCTAAGAGAGATAGCTGAAGCTTAGGATAATCCTAGTTTTTCTTCATCATACGGACTTGTCATTCAGTTTGTGTTTGCCTTTTTGTGTCTGTATATTGTAACTGGAGCGTAAGCATTTGGCTTGAGCTTGTGGATTCTTTGTGAACTGTGCCTAAAATCTCTCATTACCACTGCATCCTGTTTACATGTAGCTTCAAGTGGTTGTTCCAGTCATAGGGGACTCTCATGCATCAAGAAGCCAGTCCCAGTCTCTGAGGTCCCAGCATAGTGTTCGAGTGTTCCTGTACAAGAACTGCATGTTATCAAAAGCAGCCAGTCTACATGGTCTAACCTTAGTCCTGGCATTCCCTGGCTTGTTAGTGTCTTCATTTTGCTACACCTGTTTGCTGTTTTAAATCTCCCTCTTACCTTATTTCAGGGTATATAGATGAAAACAAAAATGTTCTGCAAGTTGAAAAAAAATCTGTAATGGCACTAGTCAAAATAAGTATTACACTGTTCTTTTGAAAACTCAGTTCTCTGTGAGACCTAATTAATCTTTGAATTTATAAGTAGGGGGTTGATTACAAAGTAATTAAGGGATCACCTTTACTTCCCCTTTCCCAGCTGCTGCCAATCTGTCTAGTTTTATCTTCCAGAGCCTTCCTTCTTTTTTTCCTCTCTCTTACACCAACTTTTCTAGTTTGAAGAGCAATGTTCTTTCTGAAATTGGAGCATGTAATTGCTTATTGTTAAGCCAGCTCATAAAACTGTGCTGTGGATAACCAGGTACTGTTGGACCTTCTGTGGGCTATCACAGTACTAGTGGATTATCGTCAGAAATCTGGAGTCCATTCGTAGTTGAAGATTGTGCAAATTCTCATCGTACTATTGATTTGTTTTGTATATCTGGTTCTGTAACTGTTTGCGAAGACAGATACTTTGATAGTCATTTCTAATACTTTTTATTCCTTTAATGTGTTATTTTAATCTGAAAAAAAATTTCTCTGAGCTTTTGTCTAGGTAAAGATGATTTTTGCTATTTCCAAAAATAACTTCTTGTTAATATTTCTTCTGTTTTTGTTTTTTTTTACCTTATCCCAGGAATACCAAGAAAAAGCACAGAAAAACAAGGAAAAAAACTGTGTCCTTGAAAAAAGACAAGAGAAATTGTCCCTTGAAAATGTTTCTGTGAAAAATACTTTAATGCAGGTTCAGAAGGAGCATTCAGCTCTCCTGGCAGGCTGCGCATTATTGGCGGGTGCCCTATATCCTCTCTATGGCCGATGGTGTGCTATGTGTTCCCAAAAAGACCTTCTCCGGGATCAGGTCAACATTTCTGAATTGGTACACCAGGAGATTAGGACCATAGCTCGTGCTCTCTCTGATGCAGGGGAATATAATCAAGATGAAGCAAAACTGAAGAAAAGAAAATTCAAAGGCTTGATTCGTGTATTCCGAAGAGGTGTGATTGCAGTTCTGGCAGCTAACAGACTTAAAATTTTAGCCCAGTCTTCTAGTTGCCTCTTCTCCTGGGAAAATGGCTTTAAAGAAGGCATTGGAATTCTAGTTTGTGTAGGACACTCCAAAGGCAAGCATAATCTGTCAAGTAAGCTAGTTGTTTTCTTCTTTGATAAGTGTTATGTCAAATCACATGGTTAGTGAATAACAAATAGTAATGTTGTTATTAATACAGTGTAAAGACAAATTTAGTGATATTTTCACAAATGTAATTTCTGGGTTTGTGATTTCTGGATTTATTGACAAATCTAATTTCCCCTGAAAGGAAATGGTTAGTCTGTTAAGCACTGAAAGGAAAGTTACAACAACACACGTGAGTTCGTACTGTTTGATACCCTTGACACTTGTGTTACAGACTTCAGAACTAGGTGCTACGGAATCTTCTCTGTGGTAGATAGCTTGTAATATTCCTAAATGATTGACCATGAACATATTTTTTGAAAATGTATTTCCTCTTCTTTTATTAATATTTTATTCCTCTTCTTTTATTTAATATGTATTTCCTACTTAAAATGCAAAAAGTTGCTTTCAGATTCAGGTAAAATATTAGTATAGGATTTCTAAATTTTTCTGTAGAGGTTATATAGTCTTTCTATCCCTTTCTTTTACCAGACCAGCTCATGCTTCCCACTACAAGGATAAATTGTATCAAAAATATTTTCCAAATTAGAGGATCCATGTACTTTCCTGTTTTAGTAGTTCTGGAAACATATTTAACACAGTCTAAATTTACCTGAAAAAAGAATTAGTTTGTGGCTTATGTTCTTAGTTTTGGTCAGTTTCTGAAAGAGCTGGAGATAGTAATGTGCCTTATCTAAGTTACTCAGTTTTATTGCTAGCTACAACTCTGTTTCACAGGTCACGAAGAGGGACAAATTCACTGTGTTGAAGCACTCAACTGGTTTACTAGTTCTAAGCTCCTTGCTGCAATAACCAGTTCTGTCACGGAATTACAGGATGTTCTTAACAAAACAGGTAATTTTAAAAGTATATTCTTGTAGTAGAAGATAAAAAAAAAAGTTGGAAGCCTGTGAACAGTGGTGTTCACAGTGTTCAACAATCGTGTTCACAGCCTGTGAACAGTGATGTTGGTACTGGGTCCAGCCCTGTTCAACACATTCATCAACAACCAGGATGAAGGGACAGAGTGTACCCTCAGCAAGTTTGCTGACGATACAAAGCTGGGGGGAGCGGCTGACTCGCCAGAAGGCTGTGCTGCCATTGAGTGACCCAGACAGGCTGGAGAGTTGGGCAGAGAGGAACCTGATGAAGTTCAACAAGGGCAAGTGCAGGGTCCTGCACCTGGGCAGGAACAACCCCATGTGCCAGTACAGGTTGGGGCTTGACCTGCTGGAGAGCAGCTCTGCAGAGAAGGACCTGGGAGTGCTGGTGGACACCAGGCTCACCATGAGCCAGCAGTGTGCCCTTGTGGCCAGGAAGGCCAATGGCATCCTGGGGTGCATTAAGAAGAATGTGGCCAGCAGGTCGAGGGAGGTGATCCTCCCCCTCTACTCTGCCCTGGTGAGGCCTGGAGTGCTGTGTCCAGTTGTGGGCTCCCCAGTTCAAGAGAGACAGGAAACAACTGGAGAGAGTGCAGCGGAGGGCAACAAAGATGATGAGGGGAGTGGAGCATCTCTCTTATGAGGAAAGGCTGAGAGTCCTGGGTCTGTTTAGCTTGGAGAAGAGAAGACTGAGGGGATCTGATCAATGCTTATAAATATCTAAAGGGTGGGTGTCAAGAGGATGGGGCGAGACTCTCTTCAGTGGTGCCCAGCGACAGGACAAGGGGCAATGGTCACAAACTGGAGCACAGGCAGTTCCACCTGAACATGAGGGAGAACTTCTTTACTGTGAGGGTAACAGAGCCCTGGCACAGGCTGCCCAGGGAGGCTGTGAAGTCTCCTTCTCTGGAGATGCGCAAAACCCACCTGCATGTGTTCCTGTGCAACCTGCTCTGGGGGCACACACTTTGGCAGGTTGATTGGACTTGATGATATCCAGCGGTCCCTTTCATGCTTTGATCATGTGGCAATCAGGATGGTTACATCATTTACAGTTGTACGATTTTATCTAAACTATTCTGGATCTAATCTCTATACAGCTGTATTGTTGGAATCTAGACTTTAGTAAAGCCTTTGACACCGTTCACCACAGCATTCTCCTGGAGAAACTGGCTGCTCATGACTTGGATGGGCGTACGCTTCTGTGGCTAAAAACCGGCTCGATGGCCAGGCCCAAAGACCTGTGGTGAATGGAATTAAATCCAGTTGGTGGTCAGCACAAGTGGTGTTCCCCAGGGCTCAGTACTGGGGCCAGTTATCTTTAATATCTTTATCTATGATCTGGATGAGGGGACCAAGAGCACCCCCAGTAGGTTTGCAGACAACACTAAGTTGGGTGGGAGTGTTGATCTACTTGAGGGTAGGAAAGCTCTACAGAGCGATCAGGAACAGGCTGGATTGATGGGCTGAGGCCAACTGTATGAGGTTCAGCAAGGCTGAGTGTTGGGTCCTGTGTTCGGGTCACAACAACCCCATGCAACGCCAGAGGCTTGGGGAAGAGTGGCTAGAAAGATGCCCAGTGGAAAATGACTTGGGAGCGTTGGCTGATGGCCAGCTGAATATGGGCCGGCAGTGTGTCCAGGTGGCCAAGAAGGCCAATGACATCCTGACTTCTATCAGAAATAGTGTGGCCAGCAGGACTGGGGAAGTGATCATTCCCCTTTACCTGACAGTGGTGAGGCCGCACCCTGAATACCGTGTTCAGTGTTGGGCCCCTCACTACAAAAGGACATTGAGGTGCTGGAGCGTGTCCAGAGAGGGCAACGAAGCTGGTGCAAGGGTCTAGAGCACAAGTCTTACGAGGAGTGGCTGAGGGGACTGGGATTGTTCAGCCTGGAGAAAAGGAGACTGAGGGGAGACCTTATTCCTCTCTACAAGTACCTGAAAGGAGGCTGTAGTGAGGTGGGTGTCAGTCGCTTCTCCCAGGTGGTACGAGAGGAAATGGCCTGAAGTTGCTCCAGGGGAGATTTAGATTGGATTTTAGGAAAAATTTCTTCACTGAAAGGGTTGTGAAGCATTGGAAGAGGCTGCCCAGGGAAGTGGTTGAGTGATCATTCCTGGAGGTATTTAGAAGACCTGTAGATGTGGTGCTTAGGGACATGGTTTAGTGGTGGACTTGGCAGTGCTATGTTAATGGTTGGACTAGGTGTTCTTAAAGGTCTTTTGCCAACTTAAATGATTCTGTGATTCTATGATTAATTGATGATATGATACTTTATCATTTCAGTATATAGCATTGTGGAAACAGAAGGCTGGAGAGTGCTTCTAGAGAGCATGTAAACAGTTTTGGCTGGTGAGAGAAAAAAACCCAGCTGCATCACTGCAATAGATATTTGACTAGTCTGTTGTTAATAGCTTCCAATTAATAAATTATTACAAGCTTCCTGGTTGTCTTGTTACACTGTTCTAATATTTGAAAAGTATTTTACTGAAGTTCTACCAATTTTTTTTTCCATAGAGAAGATTTACGGCATTTCTGCCTATTCCATCTATTTCTTAAGTGCAGGCCTTAAAACTGGCACATATTTTATGAGGGACGTTAGTGCTGCTGACTGAAAGGAAATAATTTGCTACTGTGTTTTGTGTGATATGAATCTAGAATCTGGAAAACAGTTGAATTTGATGGATACTATTTTCGTCTGTTTTACTTGCTATCTGGTGGTTTTTGAGAGAGGATTAACATGCTCTCAATTTACACAGTGTATAGCAGTCTTTATGTCTCTACTGTGTTTCCTCTCTATATGCTGTATTAGATTTGTGTCTAGATTCCTTAATTTCTGCTGTCTCTCCTCATATAGAGTTCTGTTATGCCTATGGAAAATTTTAGTGTCAATCTCTGGAAATGCCACCTCTTGATTCCTAGCTATTAAGTATCTTCCTTAATTTCTTTGCAGTGAGGACTGGTATAAGATCTCACTTGGTTCCTCTGCATTGCTGTGATCCTTAGTTCTTTGGTGCCTGGTAGCTTCAAAGTCCCAACAGTTCTGTCACAGAATAAAGAATATTAAAGGAAGGATAATTTATATGAATAAAGGGAAATAACAGGACAGAGAGAAGGTGATACTTTTCCCAGAAGCCTGAACAGTAAATTGGTACCAGAAGTCAGCCATTGAGTCAAGTGTTTTCATTCAGTTTCAGGTGATTTCTTCTTTGATCATCCTGTTTCCAGTAACTTAAATTTATGTCCTTACAAAACGAAGTTTGAACTGTATTTCAGAATATTTACAGGGTTTATACTCCAAGTGTACTGCTGTCTATAGAGTGTTGAGTAAGAACAGCAAATTGAAAAAGAATCAAGAGTAACTTTATGGCAGCATCGACGTGCTGAAGTTATTGGTTAGAATACTCTAAACCTTGTGGTATTTTGCTGGTATTGAAGTACATGAGAATTCTGGTGGACTTTAGTTACTTGGTATCTCTGCACTCAACAGAGTTTTGATTTTGAAAATTAGGAAAAGCCATACTGAGAATGTTATGACCACAGTCAGTCTGGTGATTCTTTCAAAGCTTATCTCTATTTTAATTCATTTTCACAGAACCTCAAGATCTAACTGCTTCTATATTACTTGGAATTCTGTTGCTCATGAGATCACAGGTCTCCCAAGAACCTTTGATTCAGAAAATAGTTATAATAAATAATTTAAAGTTTGACATGAATTTTCCAGAAGTATCAAAGTGATAAGACTCTGAAGGAGTATATTTGAAAGAAAACTTACATAGGAAATTATTTTGTGTTCTGTAAGTCATATTTCAAATAGGATTTAAACCTTCAAACTGACTTAAATGATTTTGAAAAATTTTAAAATGTAAATAGACAATCTGAAATGCATCTGCTCTCTTCAGATCTTGAAATAATGGCAATTCCAGATTAGACCACACATCACAGGCCAGAGTAGGCACGAGAAGGTGCTGTCTGTATCTACAATATGTAGTGGTTTGTTATCTTAAAAATTACTTTTAAAGATGGCTAGGTTCTGAGGAACCATTTAAAGTGGTTGAAAGAAAACAAATCCAGATCACTCAGATAACACCGGAAGTTTTGAGCTTGTGTGCTCTGGTGATTTGAGACACATTCCTTGAGCTTTTAACTTTTAGAAAAGTGTTTTTGGTTTGTCATTCACGGTCGTTTCACTTCACGTTGTTAATTGGTTTGGTTCTCATTCCAGCATGTCTTGAAGTGATCTCTTAGCTTCAGTTTGAATACAACTTCATTAAAGTTTTGGGGTTTTTTCGTTTGGTTTGGTTTGGTTTTTTTGTAAGGTTAGTTCTGTAGATTTATTCGAACAGAATTTGTGCTGCAGTGAACTGGAGGAAGTAAAGGTCAGGGTTTTTTTTAAGACAAATATCATCAACTGTTACATACACAAACATTTTGAAGCTTAGCATGAAAATTTTTGTAGTGTGTAGTGCTACTAAGTTCATCCTGCTGACTGTTCTATTTCACCAAAACAGAGTAAACAAGAATTCTTTCTTCATCAGTCAAGTAAGATTTGTCACTTTTCAAGTCTTTTTCTTCATTTGTTTAATGTAAGAATTAATTGGTCTTTGTGATATACCTGTATTTGTGTTAGTAATTTCTTATACATATCACAGTGTACATAATTTAGTGCTTTTATTGTAGTTCCTTGACCCTTCATGGGCAAGTACTTAAAAGGTATACACTTAAACTGCATATTCTCTTCCCAATGATTATAGATACAGTTCCTTGTGGAATTGCATGATATTCTCATTTTGTCTTCAAAGCAGTCAGTAACTTGCATCAACATATTTCTGTGTATTTACTCTTCATAAAAAAATAAACAGGGGTGATGATTTGCTTTTTAATTCCCCACCCCAAGAAAGTGCCTTAAGTTTTGAATGCTGAACTGTACTGACTAACTGGATTCCTGGTTATTGAAGTGGAATGATCATTTCAAAATGCTGCATCAAAATTGCTTGAACTGTTATTATCAACTTATTTTTAATACAGTTAAACTGGAGGTTCTAGACATGGAGAAAGGGGCTGCCATCGTAGGTACCACACATACGGAGAAATACTGTGTTTTCTGGCAGGCAATCAGTCTCATGTAAAATGAGATACCAGATGGAAATACTAGGAAAAATGAAGGAACAGTAGCTCATTGGTATTATCCTTGTTTTAATATTTACCAAAAATCACAACACAGGATAATTTTTTTAGAAGATTTTGGTGTCATCTTACATGGAAGGCAGTACAAATGTTTTAATTTTAGGTTAATTTAACTAAACATTGAAACTAGTGAATGCATCATGACTGGAGAAAAGAGGTGGTCTTTGTAAGTGAAAGACAGGTAGGACAGGATAATCTGTGGTAAGAGTTAAAATGATAAAGGTAGCTTATCTTTTATGTGATCAGAACAGAGAACCAACACAAGGAAAAGAGAGGAGTCAAAGTAGGCAGAGCATTACAATAGCAGTTTCTTCTGGGTAGGAGAAGAATAATACTTTCTTTATTTCAAAGGATGTTTTGTTAGTTGAAGTGCAAGATAAAAATGCTGGATAAGATTTTTAGCTTTAAAGGTAAGTAGCGAGAGTACTATCTTCGACATGAAGAAAAGACAGATTTACTGTGAGCTGGGGTTATGGAGAGCATGTACTCAAAAGTGGTACTCCAGTTAAGCACTGGAATCATTGGAATGCTGGTATTTTGAAACCAAGCAGGGGAATGGCTCTGAAAAAAGAATATTTGACTTCATCATATACTTTCTTTTTTTTTGTTTTTGCTTACAGATAAATTTCATCTATGTGTGTAAATGATAAATTCTTTATGATGAAATTCGTACTGTAAAATATTAATAGTCATGTTTTGTTTGCTTTGAACCTTTGGCTTTATCCTTGCAATGTATATAAAAAATTCTTTAACTTAAGAAAGCTATGGTTATTTTTTTCCGTATATACTCTTAAGTAAATATTTTAATTCACTGCAGCAACAGATCTTCTGTACTACTGAATGTAAATAAGCTCTTCCATGCTTGTCATCTTACACTGATAGTATCATAAGACAAGTAATGACAGATTAAGACCTGCCTAGCAGAGGGAAAACTAAATTACAAGACTTTTATTAAGGCATAAATAAACCTATTAACTGTTATCTGGAATACCAATTAGTGGAAGGAGCACTGACAATTTTATTTATCAACATTAAACACAATTATTAATTACAGACCTGACGAATCTAGCAGTAAGCAGGACATGTTGGGTGTGCTGGGGCCTTAAGTCCATTATATGAGAAGGATGATTACCAAAATCCTGTGGGGAAATAAGTAATTGTAGCTGTAAAATTTTAATTGCCTTGGAATAAGGTAAATTATATTCTCTTGTCTCAGAATATAAATAGTATGGCATTAAGGTACCAAGCCTCACTAATTTTGAACTGCAAATGATTTAGATATCTATAGAGGGAAAGGAAGAGGAGTCAGGAAACCCTCAGAAATTTGCATTGTAAATATTGCAATAAAGTGATTTAACATGTGCTATCAGATCTGACATACTTGACCTGGCTTGCATTTGCTTGCATCTGTCTTACATGTTTTCTGAATTACAAAATTAGGACACCCAAGAAAGACTTAAGAAAGTATGGCATTGGGGAAGACCATAAAAATGACTGGAAAATTATTATTTGACAAACAACTCCTATTCTTTAGGATCCTATCCTACCCTTCCATCCAAAGATTGATAGGAGCAGAATGTTCATGGCTAAATACAGAATTTTTCCCAGAGTCTCTCTGGGATATTCCTGTGAGCTCAATCTTCCACTCTCCAATGGAAATTTCCTACTGAGAATTTTAAAGACGCTATTTGTTTTTGTTGCTTTTTTCCTCTGAAAAACCCCAAAACTAATAACATACTCAATATTTCTTTTTTTGTTGTTGTTTCTTAAAGGTCCAAAGCCCTGGTGTTCTGGACACTTACTTGTAAGGGCAGCCACGAACTCCTTTTCAAAACTTATGGACAAGCTGAATGTAATGATGGAGGCTGTTTCACTACACAACAGCGGGAGCTTTACTTATCTGGAGAAAGACTCCTTGCTACACAGACTGTCTCATGGACTTCGTAAAATAAATACTCAGGCCCTGGAAGCTGGATGGTGTGAGGGACTATCCATTATGGTATGCATATTTATAGTGCTACTTCATGTAAACAGCAGGTTCACAGTATAAGCATTAGGGTGAAGCTCTCTTCACAGTACCATTAATTTTGTTTCAGGTTGTTTATGAGACCATTACACTGAAATCAACTAAATCGAGAATCAGAAGCTGATTTGCAACACCCAAAAAGCGTTAGGACATGAATAAATGTTTTATTGTCAAAGAATTTTAAGAAGAGATTTCATGTATCCAAGAAAAAGATTTTTTTTAAACTTCTACCAAAATTGTATTTGCTTTATAAGAACTTGCTTTTAGCTTTAACTAAATGTTAAGTTTCTGTGTTTTTCTTTTTTCTCCTGCTTACTGTTCTGTCTTTCAGTAAAAATAACCTTCTTGTCTTTAACCAAAATGAAAGGATAAACTCTTTCTCACATAATCTCTCTTCTGTTATGGGCTTTATGTGAAAACAGGTACTTCCTCAAAAACAGAATTTTCAGTAACCCTTAACAGTAGGTGAAACAGGTTCACGTTCTTGTGCCTGTGTGTCATTTAGAGATGGAGGACAAAATGACACTTTTGTCTAATTTGCTTGGATATTAAATGTGATTGATTCTGTTGCTGAAACAGCATATTTTATAGCACGTGAATTTGTTTCTGTTTACTAACAGGATATCACAGTATCCTTGCAGAAGCAAATATCTGAATTTACACAAAGACTTCATACAGCAGAGGTGGAACGCCGCTCACTGCGGCTAACACTTGCAGAATTTAAATGGAATTTCAGTGAGATGAAAAAAGAAGCTGACAAAGTCCAGAGCTTGCAAGAGCAATTAAATATGTTTCAGGAATCTGTAAGTATATTTGCTTTAGAGGAGACACTTTTTGCACATTTTTTGATTTGTGTTCTTTTGAAAAACAAATATGAAATCAATCCACTATTGACAGAATTTTCTGGAAAACTTGCCTTGTAAATGTCACTAAACTATAAGTCAGATGTATTTAGAAGAATCTGTTTTCCACAGGTGTTTCTCTTTGATTTGTAGAATGAGGTATTCTGTGTAAATTGCATGTTTTGTCTTCAGCAACCAAAGTTTTCTTCTATATGTTGAAAATGTTTATGTGATTTATATACCCTAAAAGGAGTTATAGATTTCACTTCCACAGAGTAAAGTCAACTGGAATGAGAATAGCCAATAAGTATGTTCACGAGAAGTTCATAAAGCATAAATGTAGTATTTTAAACTTTGCATGGATATTGCTGAACATAATGATAGATATTTTCCTGTCTCTTTGTGTATGAGTTATATCCTGAGCTAGTAATTGCAGATTTTAGTATGCCTGTTTCCTTGAAGCAGTAAGTTTATGGCAAAGGAAAAAAAAGCCTTTTTCTACATTCTCAGTAGCACATACACACCGAATTCCACTGACCCTTTGCTGTTGCTGATTGATTTACTCAAACATTATGGGTTCACTAACCTGTGAACAGCACTGTCTGGCAGGAGTGGGAAGAGACAACAAAAAGGTTCCTTAACCACTTGAAGCCACAGTTTAGTGAGTTATGGACATGGTGGTTGAGGGATTGGTGCCATTTTTTGGGTTCCCTGTCATACTCGTGGAACTGTGCCTTCAGTCCTTATTGGAGGGGGAGATAGTTGTCTTGCTTTAGCATGCTGAAGGTTCACTGGGCACTTTTCCTCCTTTGCTTATTTTCTATAGATTGCATCCAGAATTGAGGTCACATTTGAGGTGTCTGAGAAAGTGAATGGATAAGGATGCTTATACGTGCTTTACAGGTGCACAGTATAACTCAAACAGTTGCGTCCCAGAATGAGCAGCATTTTCTGTAGCTGTGCCCAGTGCTGATCCTGAGGCCTAACTGGTAGACCTGTCAGTGTGTCCCAATCAAAACACTTCCAAGCAGAGAGTATTGAATAGATGATTTCACATCCATTCTCATTCCTGTTCCTAGCTGGTAAAATGTTTTTTTTTACTCAAATGGACAAGACTGAATCTAAACGTCTTCAGTTTTATTCTTAATGGGTTTTAGTCTCTTACAGTTCTGGGACAGTTAGATGAAATTTTCATGTTTTAGGTTGTTGTTCGAAAGTAGATGATGATGTTCCTTGAAGAACAATTTCTTCTTTCTGGAACATTTTGGGCAAGGGAGAAACAGTCCAGGAAGACATTTGCAAGTGTTAATAAGATATGCACTGAAATGTGGGACATTGATCTGCATATTTCCTTCTAAATATTGATTAGTTACAACCTGTGCTTCTAATTTGAATAGGATAATGAATGAGTACTGTTTACAGTACCCTGAATGCTTTTTTGAAAAAATACAGTGAATAAAGTTGTCTGATGTTTTATTATTTGGTGATCCATCTTAATGTTAAAAAAACCTAAATATTCATCTTTAGCGTGCTTTTGTTTTAAAATTTGATATGTTTGCAAGGGGAACTCTGAAAGTCAAGCATGTAAAAAAGTGAATACAGTTACACAATCAAACACTGTTTATTTCCCTTATCAGAAAATGATCACCCATGAGAGGTTTGAAAGTGCGTATCAAGAATTAATTAATGCATTACATCGGGAGCACAAGGCACAAGTGCTTTTGAGTGAACAGGCACAACAACTACAGGAGTTAAATGATAAACTAGAATTGCACTCCAGTGAAGAAGCAGATAAAAACCAAGTCTTAAGTGAAACTGTAAAGGTAAGATGATTATCCTTCTGAAATAGGCACCAGAAATTTACCTTTTGGTGAATAAGCCAAATCTTGCAGTTCTTGTGCAAATAAAATTATGAGAGTAAACGCACATATGCTATTCAGTCCACTAGAATTTTAGGGTACTCAGAAAATACTTTCAAGACGGAAGTTCAAAGTATAACTTCCCTTTTCTGCTTTTGGGGCTGGGCAGTGTACACCAATATCTGGGATCTGTGAAGTTTCTGCTTTTTACATGATACATAAGAGACAGCAGTTCCTAGCTATCATGAGGTGTTTGTAGACTATAGGAAAAATAAAGGAAGAAATACAGGAATATTTTGATTTTTGGTAGAGATCATAGGAATATTTTAAAACCTGGATTAGCTGTTTCCTGAATAAAATCTTAGGGTAGAGAATGCATTTGTCAGTTTGGAATATGCTAGGTGAGAGTAGAGAAAGATACTTTTTCACCAGGATTTAGAATTTTCACAAGTCGTAATCAGTAATGAGAAGAAAAATGTTATCAGAATCTCTAATAGCAAATCAAGGAGCGGAGAGAGAATAAGGTTTGAAATCAGGTGGATATCTAATGTGGAAAGAGAAGAAACCTTGTCATGGCAGGCCAGTAATGTGTGGTGACCTGAGCTCTGCAGCTTTTATTTATTTTTTGTTTAAAGCAAGCTTTGCTGCTTGTGTCTGCTCTTCAGTCCTACTACTGTCTTTCCACCTCCCAGTATTCTTCTGTGAATTGGTAGTTGAGCAAAAGAGACTGCTTAGCTGGTGTTTCAAGAAATTGAAGCAGTTGTGATTCTGAGGAAGATTTAGGGAGGAAGTGATAAGAAATGTCAAGAGGTGGGAGGACAACCAAAAAGATACAAGGTACAAAACTAGTAGAAATGTCAGAAACTATTGTTGAAAATGTAACAGTGAAAATAGGTATCAAGGAGGATGACTTGCAGCAGAGTTGAAGTTTGAAGTGATGTACAGTGGGGGAAGCTGAAGGACAGTGTTAAATTTATTAAGGAGAGTTTTCATTAGCAGTATTATTTACTGAAAATACCTTACCTCACTAAGGGTGAAAGACAATGACATGTCCAATTTGCCTGCTGGTTTTTATGCTTTTGTCCCTCTCAGTCTACTAACTTTGGGTGCTTCATTTCAGCGTGAGAATAAACTTGTCTAATGCTTAAGTCAGGTTGCTTGTTAATACTATTGCTTTTTTGTTTCAGATAAAACTGCAGTATATATAAACCATTTGACTTGTGTTTCATTTATTTGGGAAATATTTGATTCAAAATTTTTAAATTGATACTAGGATCATAAAGAAGGGAGGGAATAGAAGACATGTTATTTGAAATCTTCATTAAGGTCTGCTCTTTATACATTAATGCATGGTATTTCACCATGGTTTACCTTTTATGTAAAACACACTTTTATATTTGTTCAGAGGAAATGAAACAAAAATTCAATTGTAGGCATTTAAAATACAGAGTGGAGTTTAAAACAAATCTATTACATGGATTATTGGATACTGAATTATATTTCGCATCTTCTGTTTTTTATTAATTAAAGGCTAGATATAAGTTTTTTTGAGACAGCGGAGATCCTAAAATGCGTCCTAATTCTGCAGCCCCCTAGCAGTTGTTCACTACTGGAACAATAGTGAAATTTAATGTAGAATGCTTCATTATAGCTGAAAGCTGTAAAGATACAATACAATGTAATAATATAGCTGTTGTGATAGGACTAAGGATAGGCTAAGAAAGTTGACAAAATAAGCCTTAGAGCTGAAACTTAACACTTAAAGTTACACTGATCTGGTTTTCTAAATGTATTACTCCATGATTCTCAGTCCTTTCCATGGAGAAGTTTTGAACCAAATTTAAGTTGTAGACTTGTTGCCATCTACTGTCCCTAAACTTCTGTTTAAATACTAGAAGGTTAATTGATTTATCTTAATTCCTTCTTGATGTTTACTACAATAGTTAGCACAAGATTGCATTGTGGTTATAATGGCCTGTATCTGTGACTATATCAAGGAAGGAAACAAGATCAGTTGTGGTAGCATGGCAACACATATACATGGTCTAGTGTTTCTTGGTTTTTTGATCATGCATATATGATTTTGTCATGTATACTTTCTAAATCATCATCTCACCTTCAATTTTTATCATTGTTTTTTACAGTTCCAAACTTGTGCTAAGTTCTTCTTAAATTCAAGTAGCAGTCCAACACAACCAACTTTGATACCAAGGAGTAAAATATTTTTTTTTTTATTTTGAGCTCTACATATTTGAGTTTTTAAAATTTAAGAAAAAATCTTTCATAAGCTTTTTTTCTCCCAGTTTACCACAATCCCACTTTATTCATGGCTTTATTAATGACAGGCAGAAACGGCCTCTGCCTGTGCTCTGACATTGTAACTAACCTTTTCCTCTTGGCTAATTGTTTTTTGTGACTTAAAATGGGTTTTATTGTAGCTCTTGTTTTACACTACAGTGAAACAGTCTCATTTCTGTAGTAATCAACCCTGACCTTATAAAACACTGTTCTTACAATTGCATAAGCTTTTAAACTCATAGTATGTAAGTATCGATAAAAAGAACTGTTCTACTGAAAAAATGTAATAGGAAAAATATGCCTCCATCATAAGATACAAAGTAATCTATAGGTCTAGACTAAGTATATATAAAAAGTTGGAGAATATGGTGGGGTACAAGTGAGTTTCGATGGAGTAGAGGGTCATAGATTCAAAAGACTTGGTTTGAATTCTTTATTCATAGTTTTTAAATAAGTAAGAAGGGGAAAAAAGAAGAGATACTTTTGATAATTTACTTTTACACTTATTCACACTTGAAGAGCAATCAGGAAGGAGATATTTTGGTATTCGCATGCTTTCATAAAGTAGGCTTATTAAAGGAGTAATACTTAATTTCTTAGCTTTATCAGTTCAGATTTTAATCCTGTGTATTTTTATCTTCTTAATGGCATATACCATAGAGACATCCAAGGTAGCCAATTACATCCAAGGTCAGCTGGAACTAAGCAACTCTTTTACACTACTTTTTTATTAGATGAGGTAAATCAGTAGCTCTGATTCTGTCTTTGAAGAGAAACTTTTACACAAATGCTAAACAGGCATCTATAGCAGACATAATTTTTACTCCTTATACAAGCATGTCTTGATTTCAGTAAAATACTTTTTCTTCCTATTGGCAGGCACCGTGTGTATATTTACTTCCTTATAGGTATGCTATTACCTGTAATAAAAACAGTATCTTTTTAAGGTTTAATTTTTGGAGCATGCCCTGTAAATTGTTAATGAATAATGCTATGTGCATTTCAAGTGCGGTATATGTTATATCATGTAACTTGTTACTGATCTGCCTCAAAATAGTCTTCAATACACGTTTTAGAAGAAGATAGCCTGAATATTGGGTTTATTTACTCTGCTGAGTTTAGTGAAGCTGCCATTGATTTATGACAGCACGAGAAAAGAATCTCATCCAAGTGCTTTGATAACACTCACAGAAAAACATTTTCTGATGGAAGGTCTGGAGTGTTTATTTTCACTATCTATTTCATTGAAATCATTATATGCATATTCTGTGTTCAGAAAGTATAGTATCCCTTGCTAAACAGACACATCCAAATTAGATTCTAGTGGAGACTGGGATTCCTAGGTTTGTTAAAAGTGGGTGTTTTCCCTGAGCATGCTCTGTGTTCTTGGTGTTGTTTTGAGGTGAAGGTGGTACATAACTGGCTGCTTTTTTTTGCTTTTCCTCTTCATACACTTATAGGCACATATTTCCCCCCAAAAAGCGTCAAATTATTTATACAATTTCTTTTATTAATACCACTGTACACACTTTGCAAGTCAGTTTTATAGTTCTCTGTTTCTGCAAATGATGCA
>VZSC01012393.1:176538-190776 GCA_013398225.1 Steatornis caripensis | reverse complement strand
GATGCAGTATTCTAATTTGTAGAAAGGTTAAAAGGCCTTACTTGAATGAGGAAGACCAAGTGATTTTCATGCTTCTCAAACAGAACAGCAAAGAATTACAGTCACTGTAAGAACAGAAACAGGTTTTGGATTTTTTTTTTTGTTTTTTTTAACTCTGTGACACCTAAAGTTGGAAAGACTGGTAGGATTTGGGTGCACTGAAGGATACTGTTGATTCCCCAAAGTGTGTTTTTCACTTTGTTAAGAACTCTGCCCCAGTTAAATTAAAAGCTGCTCTTTAAAGAAAGCAGTGTAGCTGATTACCATGAGCATCTAACTTAGTAGAGAGCTTGTATTAATCAAGTTTAGCATGTTAAAGAGAAGCACGCTCCCCTCTGAATAGGTTAGAAACTAAAATTCATAATTCATAAATTAAACGGTTTTTTTTAGTTTATGTACTCTCTATGTTCTGAATACCTAAATAATTTATAAACTAGGTAAGAATGGATTAGCATTGCCATCTCCCCTGTTCTTAAGTCAAAAGAGGTCATATGTTTTCTTATTGCAATAAATTACAGGTTAAATGGTTTTGTCATGTATTTCAGTATGCGTTAACACTACTTGTAAAATAAATAAGCCTGCTCATTCTCTTTCCATGTTACGTAACTTCGACTGCTGATAACTTCTTAGACAGATTCAAAGACTTAGGTCAACTAAAGACTTCCTCTGGGGCTGGACCTTTGTGCTTACTTGTTTAGAGATTGCAATGCATTGTACATGGAATTTAGGTATATGGGAAGGGATAGTCTTCCCAGGCTTCCTCCTAGCAGCTGCTATCTTTACATGATAGGACAGACACATAGAGAGCATCCTGTTGTAGGCTGAACCTGAGAGCTTCTCTTCAAAGAAGGAAAGAGATGACTGTGACAAAGTCTGCATTCTGTTACTCAATCTGCACTTTAGATGTCTGAACTTAAGCTTCACCTTAAATTTCTCTGTTCTGTGGTTTGTTCATGAAGTTAATTTGTTTTACTGTCTTTCTTATTTTTTTAAAATCACGAACCTGTGCATTAAATCTTCTCTTGGAGATAAATAATTGTACTGTATTCTGTTTAGCACATTGAAAACAGCTCTTTATGTTGTGGTGCACAGCTCTCCTTGCTTTGCTTCTCTGGTTAGCTCCTTAAGATTCAGGGTCTGAGGGTTGCCCTGTTGTTTTTTCACTTTAGAGATCACCTCATTAGGAACATTGATCCCTGCCTTTCCTCACTGAACTAACTTATTTCCAGCCAGGTTGTTCGGTCTGTGTATTTGCTTTGTTTTGTGCCTAGAACATTTATCAGTATCAGCATGTGTAGTCTGGAGGGACTTAGGTCAGTATGTGGCCTTTAGAAAAGTATTGTATTTGCTCTGTAGTCATCAATGAAGCAACCAAGCAACTAGCAACCAAGATGTTGAACGTCTGTATTAACGTTTCTGGGTCAGGCTTTCTGGAAAATATGTAAGTAATGAGCAGAATAGGAGAAAGAATAAATTTAAAATTTGTAGTTATGAATTAGTTACGTGTTTGCATTAACGTGACGTTCAAGACAACAATTCAAAATTCTGCTGTATGAGTCACACAAACATAATTTAATTAGAAGCTATTATTTTGAAAGGATATTGGCATTACCATTGTGTTGCTGTTTCATTCCTCTGCAGCTCCTCTTTTGTCCAGCTTTGCAAGTCGAATGTCAGTAATAGTTCATTGTAATTTGAGCAATGTTAAGATACTATGTTGGAATTTGAACATGTATTCATACCAGGTGAACGGTTTTTGTTGTTTTTTAAATTATACTACTACAAAACATTTTATTGGTTAGTAGTAAGAATATTACTCAGGCAGGTTTTGTCAGGCAAATTCTTTACTATCGTTGTATAGTAATAAAATAATCTCCAAAATAGCTTCTACTTTACCTTGAGAGAAGAGTGAAAGGAATTGTCGGTTTATTACATTTGAATTCAATCTAGTCAGGTGTAAACATTATTTATCTAATAAGAAAAGACATCCCTAAGTTAGAAAAATTGATGTTTTATTTTTAGCATGTCAGAGAGTTTAAGATAGCTGTGGAAGATGCTCTCACTGTTATAACAATTTGAGTGTAATTTATGGACTCAGAGAGTACACTGAAATAAGTCATGATTACATCCCATCACTTTAGTTAATCTTTGAAAGCTGATTATGACCCGGAGTTAATTTCCAGGTAAGAATAATAGCTTTTCTCTTCTATAGAAAATTACGAAATGAGTTTGATCATGCTAGTGTGATTCAGTTGTCTGATTTAAACAGTAGTTTTACTAATCACGCACTTAAGTGCCTTTCTCATAGTTTGCAGAGGAGGCAAGTAACCAAGACATACAGAGTTGTGCCCACGAATAACGAAACTAATGTGGAAACAAGAGTCAATAATTTGAACTGCAAGTTGCTTCTCAACAGATGGCCAAGACCTTGGGTTGTTTTGGTCTAATGTGTTAATGCCTGGCACGCAGTGAAGTCTGGAATGCTTTAGTTATATCTTTACAGCGTAGTAATGTTGCCCGTTTCAGAGACTACTTTTTGTCTTGAGTCTGTTTGCTGCATTGTGCTATTAAAAAAAAAAGAAATTCCGACATTCTGTCAAAGATTAAATAAAGAAAAAGGAAAACTTTATCAAAGTAAGTAGTGAACCAGAGCATTTTTGTAGTCTTTTAAAAGTAACTTCCAGTATTTTCTGGGTATTTAATTTGTAGGAACTTTTTGCCTCCCTTGGGGGGACGGGAGAATAAATGGAACAATACCAGGATCTAGAAGCTTAATGGTTTTATTGCTGCATTGTAATTATACTAATAAACACCTCTGTTTGTGACCTTGGAATTTATAGTGCAGTGAGAAAGATTTATTGACATGTAATTTGGAAGAAAAATGGGATTATTGTGTAATTACAGTGTGTGGCTATTAAGCATATGTACTTACATACCGTTTATCCCTGTTATTTCAAGACCTTCAACAATGTTTCAGTTTTCACTCAAAAATAGGGAAAGGCTTCTTGGTAAGTCCAGTGCCTGGGAGATCTTTGTTATATTACTGGGTCAACTACAAAGTAACTTTGTTACCTTGAGATGTGCAGAGGGGATCAATACATCTTTAAAATAGTGAGTGATGTTGTTAAAGAAATGTTCTAAACCCTGTTTTTCCTGGTAGTTTAGATATCAATGTGTAGGTCTTTCTGCTGTACACGTTCTTGATACACAAGTCCTTTATACACAGATCTGCTTCTTGCTGCTGTCTGTCTAGGATATCTCTAGGGCCCCATCGTTTTTTCACCTTGGTCATGTTTTCTCATGATCTTCCTTTCTATTTGTGTGAAGCTAACTCTGTAAAGATCTTTATATCTTATTGTGAAACCATAACTAACTAACTCTCAAATACCTATTGGAATATAATTAAGCTATTGGAATATAATTATGTATCTAACTAGCATACGGCTAAAGCAAGAGATGCATTCCTTTGCACTTTGTTCCCCTTTCTTGGCTACATGCAATGACAACAACCATGCCTGTCTTTCATGTAATTTGGTTTTTGAATTTAATTTGGCACTCTATTTTCATTAGGTATTTGATGATTTTCAAGGGTAAGTTTTTTCAGTATTTATACCACTTTCGGCTTCCAAAATCTATAGCTATGCTATCTTCTTTTAATCATGAAAAGTATGGAAGCTCCTTTAGATTGTAGCAGGGTAACAAAGTCAAAACAGAAATTATTTTTTATGTTACCTAAATTTTTGTGTTGACTTGTTTTACATTAAGTATTTATGAAGAACCCACTGCAATTCTTGTTGCTACATGCATCTTTTTACGGTCTCAGTTGGAAAGACTTTTAAAATTTAAAATACTTATAACTAAAATAAACCCACCGTAATTGTGGTGGTTTTTTTTTTTTATGTGGAGTGTAAAATAAGTAATTAAGTGATTTAAAAATTATGAATTTAAGATTCTCAATTGTAAGTAACAGCCCTGATATTTTATTTATAAATAGTACTTCGTTGTTGTACAAGAAAATTTCTCAGCATGAGAATGAAGAAATAAGTTGTCTTTAAAAAAAAGTTAGTGATAATTTACTAAAACGATTGGTTGTGTGATATGACCCAATGTGTTTGACATTAAGGCATATTTATTATTGTTGCTTTTATAGGTAAGTGAAGCAGGTAAATTTCCAAGTTTGGTGCCGTTTTATCTTATATTCAGGAAACATACCAAAAGTGAAAAATTTGAACAATAATTCCGGTTAATGGTTGCAATGATTTGTTGCTGTTGCTGTTGATGTTTACCATGTCTGCTTCAGGATCTGCGTATGCAATGCTCAGAGAAACGTATTCCTTGTTTAAGGTTTGTGCTCTCAGTTGGCACTTGGTATGACACAAAGCATATCCAGAGGGAAGGGAGACACCCAATCAATATGCCTTTATAGCACTTTGATCTCCGTGCTGAATATTGGGATGTAATAAATCTTTGATGTTTTTTCAACACAATGATTTAAAGTTGCCTTTTGTATTAGATAAATTTTATTTTAATGTACCTGTTTTTTCTGCTAAGATGACTGCTCTCCAGTTTTTAATGAAGGGCGGGATTGGGGTAACCTGTATAAAAGAATAGATCTCTTAGTTTGAAATCACATACTTATCAATTCATTCTTATTTTATTGAGGTTTAAAGAGCAAAAGGGATAAAGAGAATCATGTATGCATGTTTTCCCCCTGCAGATACTTCATGCTGCAGGATGTGGCTGGCATAATATTAAAATAAAATCTGCATACACTAAACAGCATTTGGGCCTGTCTGTGGCAACACATATACCTGAATACAAATGTAGGGTTTGGTCAGAAATCTTCTGAAGGAGAAAGCCATTGTTTGAACATAAATTGTATAAATTGATTGATTTGCCGAAGACCACCTTGATGTTAGTGCCATGTTAAGAAAAGATTTGTCCAATTCATTAGCTAAACAAAATGAAAAACTCTTGCTGAAGCAAGATCAAAACTTTAGGTGGCATAAATTGACATACTTTGCATGGTCCATAACTGTTTAATGTGACGGCTCACACTAATGCACTAGTGTCTGGTGGAATTGGGCAACAGCCTCTTCCAACAAACTGCTGCAGAATGACCTGCAGCACTAAACCAGCTTAACTGGGACCATCACTATATCGAAGTCATGGACAGTGTATTTTCTTACTCAGAACTGAACCTTAAGTTCTATTTAGAAAATTTTCTTCAAACTGTTCTGAAGATGCATAGGATTCCCATTTTTTGAACCAGTGTCTAAAGCGTGGAGACACGTAGCCATACCATAATACTTGTTTCGTAAATATAGTTCTGAAGCAGAATGTTGTGCAATTTAACCTGTTGCTCCCAGTGTCCGGGTTCCCACTGACTTCAAATTGTATGCCTTTTTAAATAAACAATGGGAATGAAATTGTAGTTATTTATTTTGTAGGCAACATTTAATTATCACTGTTAATAACTTTGTTGCTGTTGTTTCTCCTTCTTCCTGAATCATCTTAACTAACTGTTACTATTTAGAAATATTCTAAACCAATTGAGTGATGCAGGTCCAAAGGAAGAATATTTTATGAGAACTTAAAAGTAGTCTGTTCTTGGGCTTAGAAATGTCACTGGTAATGCAAGATGAGTAAGGGACATGATCAGAGCTGGAGAGTTTGAGCCGAGTTCACATATAATGAAATACGAGAAACTGGTGCAATATGTTGTGTCTTCATAGATATCCAGCTAAGTATTTCTGTGTATGTACATGTGATATAGTAGCACTTGTAAAACAGAGTAAAGGTAAAGTCTGTCTGTATCTTTGTCTTGTAACTGTGTGCTGATGTGCATAATCAGATAATGTATAGCAAAATTAAGCAACAGTGTTTGCAGACGCCTGCGTACAGCAGAGAGCTGTGCTGGAGAGCAGCACCAGAGTTTCCCAGTAAAGTCAGTTGCCTCACTTACATATAGAGGTTACTTACATGAGAGAGTTATGAAAATTCCTCTTTTGCAGTACAAGGTATAAACCATCTTTTTGAAATCTTGGAACTGGAAGAACTATAAGGCTCAGGGTGGGGCGTCTACCAGGGTAAAAAGTGTAACAGTGAAAAAAATAAGATTATTTCTTTGTGTGGCTCTTAAGTAACCGATTTAAAGGCACGACATTGCCAAAGCACAGAAAAGCTGCTGCTGCTGCAGGACTGGATCTTGTCTAGACTGTAGTTGTACCGGGTTAGGTATTGTGTAGGAGAGGAATTTTACTTTTGTAGGGAGAACAAAAGAAACATCAGTCCTGAGGTAGCATGTCAGAGGTGAAAAAGGAATGAATGATCATGTCCTCATGCTAACATGCATGTTATTCCAAAAATTTATTCTCACTTAACATCAAAGGTTTTTCTAATGTGCTTAAAAACTCAGAGTGATAAAGCCTGAGTTTTTCTAAAATTGTCTTTGTTCCATTAAGGTGGTATAATCCTTCTCAGCAGCTTTCCAGTAATACTGACATAATTCACTTAGCTCAGAAGATGATAAAGATTTCTAGATTATCATGTGCATATATTTTATTATATATTTTAACATTTTCCAAAATATTGTTTAAAAGTAGGGCTTAATTATTGTCTCTGATTAGATTAGTGTATGTCTGGAAGGCCCAGCGTGTCTTGGTATTCAAAAGGGTGTCCCTCAACTTTTTAAATTTCTATTACTCTTCAAATGCAGCAGTGTGCCTAGCTAAAACATTTTAACACTGATGTTTGTCTTTGCTAGTACTAACAGTCCATGAGGATCTAGCCTCTGTGTGTGCAGTTTATGTTTTGTGATTACTTCATGTAAAAGCTTTCAAAGTTGTGTTTAGTTTTACTTATTTTGAAGCTGAGTGAGGTGAACATAGGACGTCTCTTCTGGAAGAAGTGTTATGATGTGGAATTATTCAGGAATAGCTACTATGTTTAAATTAATAAGCTCTTTTAATTCACAGTAACTTTAAAGCATACACAGCTCAGTGACTTTGTAAAGCATTTTCAGTCATCCTTTGCTAAACATTTTGAGCTAATGCAATTGAAAAATGCTCTCCTTTCTTGTTGATCAGAATAGATTTTCTCTTGCAAAATAAGTCTGCATTGTAGCACAGAGATCCTAAACCTAACTTTAAGTCTTTGAGGCGCTGTAATCCAGCCTGAACCACTGCTGGTAAAATGCTTGTGGTACCTAAACTTGCTTGGATGTATGAGAGCTGTGCTTCAGTCCGTAAATATACTGTTGTCTAGACATACATAGGTAATGCCATTCACTTTCATGGTGTGAGTGCCTACAATTTCAAGTTACTTTTGTAAGAAAAATCTCTTGCAAGATGAAAATGTGTGCATTTTCTCCATCCAATCCATTGAATGGCTCTTGAATAAATTTTTATTGAAATATTTCTTAATACTTAGGTTCTAGGTCTTGTAGACTAACTGCATGTAACAGCTGCTTTTTAAGTTACCTACACCAACATTTAGCTTTTAGTTGTCTTCAGATGATTGCTTGACTTTGTAACGACAGATTTGGCTAAAGCTTTATGCTATTAGGATAATTTGTGCTCCAGTATTCTGAGGGTTTCTTGCATAAAACAACCACAAGCAATTGTGTTTGAAATTGTGTCAGAAATGTGAAAATACATCTGCAGGTATCCCTTCACTCATGACTATTCTGTTCGTTATTTATTAAAATCATTGCGCTGGTTGGCTTTACTGTTTTGCTTCGTAGACCCATTCATCCTCTGTGACCTCATTACACAGGTCCCTTTCAAAGACATAAAGAGCCATTTTGCACCTTGTTAGATACACTGCGATCTGTAAGCTGTGTTTCAATGCTTCCGTGCTACATCAGGTACTTCAGAGAAAAGTCACCAGGTATGTCCTTTCTCAGAATGCCACCATATGAAGAGATTGCTGCCTTTAGGATGAGGGTCCACTAGCGAAGAGGTTAAAAAAATAACCACTTTTTCTGCAAAGCAGATACAACTCATTCAAATGTCCTTTTGAGTACCCATATTTTGTTTCCTAGAGAAGTTTAAAGGGCATGTGAAAGCATTGGCTATTGAAGGGATGTTATGGGTAGTCAGCCTCAGGTTAGCTCTGCTTTGCAGGAGCAGAACAGCCACATAGAGTTCGTTTCAGACTGTTTTAAGACACTACTGCAGCCACTGTGAAACCCATAGTGAATCCAGATATAGTATGTTGGTATTCCAGTTTGGTTTCCAGTTGAGAAGTGTAAATCCATCTTATTTGTTGATACAGGTTTAAATGTATGTCTTAAATGTTTTTGTTTGTTTGTTTGTTTTTTTTAAATGTATCAATGACAAGTGTCAGGCTTTGGGCATTTTTGCACCAGAACTTTTTTCCCTGAGATTTTTAATCTCCTATTTTGATAGAAGGTATTTCATTTTGAGTTGTTCTTGATAAGTAAGAATTATTTTCAGAAAACATCCTGTGGAAATACAGCCGTATAGTTTGAGCCAATGTAATTTGGTTTGCTTTGCAGTCATGCACACTAAAAATACAGTTGACATTAAATATTAATGTAACTTCTTGTACCTTTTGGATTTGGACCTTTTGAAGATGCAAGACTTCTCTAGATTATCTGTAGACTGTCTTTTGAGGGGCACTCAAAGACCATCCTGAAGATTATATTTGCCGACAGGTATAATAGGAAGTGTGTTTCCAATTGTGGAGGAATGGATGCTGGCTAAGTTTTGTATTCTTTTTTTCATTGTGGAATGTTATTAGTTACGCATGTAGGACAGTTTTCAGGATGTACTCAGTGTACAGATCTTTTAAAAATTAGTATTTTGCATCTAGATGGAAAATATACATGTACAACTTCATCCTGAAGACAAAATCTTTAATTTCACTAATTAGTTCATAATACACATACTGCAGTAAATTTGCATATCTTGTAGTGCTGTGTTGTGCCTGCGTAATTTAAATCTAATTTAGTAAGCAGTTTGATCTAGCTTTAGTTGATCTTGGAAAATATGCTCTCAGTATAAATATGTCACACATGCTTTGCGTGAGTTTAAACTGTATGACTGTCATCATTCTTCTAGAATGCTTGTCCATCTGTTATCTTTTGAATAGAGTGCTTTTTTGTGTGTAAAGAATGACAGGGTTAAACTTTGATTTATTTTTGTAACTGGTTTTGAAGAAAGAGGTTCCTCACTGCTAAGCCTAAGCTTGTTAAAATTATCTGTGGAAGGACCCAGCTGACAGACTTCCAATGAGATTTTTCTTCAGTGCTGTAACTTGCTGTTCTCTCCAACAAATGGTTTTTCATGTTCAGTTTATGGGGGAAAAAAGCCTAAATCTAAAACATCTCTAAAGGGAACTCCATCTAAGGATTCTGATGAAAACTTAACAGGTCTATGAGATTTTGGTGGACTGTAGACGGAGGAGTGCAGTGATGTCTCAATTAGCACCTGAATGCCTAAACATCTGAACTAAACAGATATCTGGCACTTTACAGAATATCAATAAATTGGAGTTTGCCTTCTAAGTTGGTTCAGAATCACTTGTGCTTGAAACTGAAAGCTCAGCATCTTCCCAGAACTACATGCAGACGTAGTAGGTTTTTAAAACCTTCATTCTTCTTATCATATTTAGCCTCAACTTTCTAACAATTGTAATTGTCCACAGAAAACATTTCAAGATAAATGCATTATCAGGTTTTCAAATTTTCTTGTTTTTGTAAATACTGAGACCTGGGGGGCAAAATAAGGGCTATATTGTGGATTAAGTGAAATATCTCAAGGCTGTGCTTTTCTGATAACTGAACCTGAAGTGACCTTTCTCAGACACAATTACAGAGCTGTATGTTTTTCCTTTAATTTCATCAGGGGTTTAATTAGTATACAAATAAAACTTCCCTTATCTTCCTTTCTACCTAATTGGCTTGTCTTCGCTTATATATGAAGAATGTGAAAATGGGCTGTAATTAGGGTGACCGTGTTAACCTTTTTTTCTCAAATGTACTGTTGCCTAAAGGCCTCAAGGCCTAAAAACAGTGCTTTGGATTATTGCTTTGCAATCACTATGGCTCTCCCATAGGTTTTCTCATGAGCAGAAGGGCTTTGGGTGCTGCAGGTTCCCACTGCTTAACGGGATCTTCATTCTTCTCCCCACTAAATGTTTATTGATTATCTCACTGCTCCACACTCAGCCTCCAACAACTTAATATCAGGTGACAGTCAGGAGAGTTCTCCAAGTAATTAGAGTGGAGCATTGAGGGAACAATTAGGAGCAGAGTTATTAAACTTGATTTATCCTATTCTCTCCTGAACACTTTCTTGGATATCAGAACATCACACTTTCACAATCTACCCTGGCTGAGAAATTAGTGGCTAACCTGCTGCTTATCATTGTTGCCTTGCTGCCTTGAGGCACACCCTCTTGGTTTCAGTCACTCAGCTGGAAATATTAGAGTCCATAAAGTTTATCAAGGGTTTTAATTAGATCAATCTGAAGAAGCAAAAAAAAAAAAAAAAGAGAGGCTTAGCAGCCATTACTTTAGAATTCTCCACACTGTATTTGAGCAATTTCGAAGGCTTGACTTTAACCCACAGAAGCAAGGAGCTTCAAGGGAATGCTGAAACCGCTTTTAGAGAGCTAAAACCAGTTTACATTTTGCTTAGATATTACAATATTATTGATAGGTAAAGTCTGATTCCATTGGAGATGTTCTGTAAATAATGGTGAAAGTTTTGAATATAATAAAGCAGCTGTTCAGTGAGATATTTGATTTAATGATTTCCGTATTGCTTCATCAAGAGCTAGTGTGGATTGCTGGCCATACCTCTCAAAGAGTTAGACTTCATACTTTCATCCTTGTTACTCATTAATAGGCCTGTGCTTGCAATTGGTAAACAAGTTTAGTTAGCAGCTCCCAGAAGTTTTTGGCACCTAGTGGGTCTCTTCACCATTTGTGGTCAGTGATGAAAGCTTTATGTGGGAGCAAATAACTCTTCAGCTCCTGTAGAAGGATAGCTATCTAATAAAAATGAAATAAATATGCATAATGATCCTATTTTTCTGTCTTTCTTTACATATTTAGACCACTAGAATCTTGAAGGCAGACTCTGTACCAGCAGCCTCTACATCCAAAGTTATTTCCATCAAAACGTTAGCAGAATTACCTATTCTGCGTCAGCCAGAGCTCAGTCCAATGACTGCATCTCAAAAACAGATCTTGCAATCAGATAGGAAAGTGGGGTGGACAAAGCATTGGCATGAGAGATGTTGTTTCTTTGTCAGAAGGTGGGAATATGGGCTGGGTGGAACACTTTACTCTGTTTTCAGAGCTATTTCCTCAATGCTGACTTAGCCTAAAACAGACGAATGAACAGTAAACAGAATAAATGGAAGAAGATCATGCTATTTTTTCTTAAATTAAAGACAGCTCCTTTTGTCCATGCTAATCCATGTCTGGTTTCTTGGAAATAACTTTTCTGAAAATCTGTCAATTCACAAATTCGGCTGTTCAGACAGGGCTTTGATAGCTGTTGGTGGCATTAGGGTGGAATTTCTGAAAGCAACACGTCCGGTTTTGGATATCGTTACGGTAATAATGCAGTGGAAGAATAAGATCTGTGTGTTTGTTTTTTCTTAGGTGAAAAATAGCATTCTTAATAGAAAATAATGATGTAAGAGACAGAATAGAGTTATTCAACCTGCAGTAATTTCAGCAAAGCTAATATTAACATTTCTAGGGTTTAGAGTTTCTTAACTAAACTCCTGATTTTTTTTTTTTTTCTCACAGCAGTGATTAATCTCAACCTGCATTTTGTAAATTCCTGAACAGAGGGTTCAGGTAGTGGCTCTGTACCTTCCAAATACACTGTTGAAATAACTAGTTGCTTTTTTGTCTTTGTTCTTTTTTGAAGAAAACTCCTGCCCATCCACAGATTTCAGTTTATTTTGCAGGGTTATACAGTTTTGTGCTGTACTTTGCTATTTTATAGAAGTTTTCTCCGGCATATTGGTTATGAAGTGCCCTTGTCTCTTGGCTAGGTCTCAAGCTTTTTCAGATTAGATGAGTTTTCAGTGTCCTCCAGATTTGTATCAGCCTTTTGTATATACTGTTCTTAATACATATCCACAGCATAATGCATATTCTCCGTGTTCCACAGTCCAGCTCAAGTACTCCAGAGTACAGATTATGCTTAGCATTATTAGAACTTAAGCAGAAAACATATCCATAAATTTTGAAAACAAGGTGCAAGAGCTCGGTCTTGCAACTGTGCAGCCTTCTCTATCTTTCTGTATTGGTTTAGAATCTGTCAGGGAATTTGCATTTTGTAAAGAATGTTTATAGCTGCATATTATAATTTCTTTCTAAAAAGGCAATTAACAGCTGTAAGAAAAATCTAACATTTAGCAAACTATGAAATCACATTATTAATAGTCCAGTCTATAGAAGTATTGATTTATCCCAGCAGAAAGGGGTAGCATCTAGCCAGGTTCTGTATTAATTAGTTCTGTGTGCTATTTGTCACCTATTGGATTAATCCGAATTGATTTAAAGCATGTTATGTTAACTCTAAGCCAGAGAGAAACATTAAAAAAATACATGTACTGTTTTGCATATTGGAAAACGAATGTTGAAACAGTGAAAGCACTATAAAATAGTGATTTATTCTTAGGAAAAATTGCAGCAAAACTATACTTAATGCACTAAGAGAATATTAGATTAGTTTTTTAAATCCTGAAATTTCTGAATAGTGCAGTATATTTAAAGAAATGCTACTTTGTTTATTCCCTTTCTTTGTCAATTCGTTTAGTTAATGTTCATTTCTTTCTTTGTCAATTCGTTTATTTAATGTTCATTTTGAATTAAGTTTTGAGAATATTCTGTTCTCTTTAATGCTGTATTCTTGATTATTTCCGCTGTGTTTAGATCTGGTATTTGTAAATATAGTACCTGTGGCATAGTATATGTACCTGTTTGATCAACAAATCACTTTATTTTATAAAACATATTTCTACATAGGCAATATACTAAAAACTGGGGGTTCTGAGTTAGTAATGTTTTTCCTAGAGACTTCATAAAACCTTAGTATCTAATGGTCCAAATCTACTTCACAGTCAGTCTGTTTTCCACTTTGTTTAATAGCCTATGGCATAAATTGAAGTTAATTATTTGGGCTGACAAGTAACTCTGCTTTCTGTCTGCTTGCAGAGACTCTCTGAGGCGAAGATGGAGCTGAGAAGAAAAGATCAATCTCTGCATGAGCTCAATAGACTTCTTACCCAGCTGGAGCAGGACAAGCGTCGACTGAAAGAGAGCATCCATGATGCAGAGAGTGCCCTCCACATGGCAGCGAAGTGAGCGCTGAGACCTTGGGGAGATCACTTAAAACGGACAAAAGATCAATTCTTACTTTCATGCGCAGGGTTTTAGCCCTGGATAATGTAGTGCTAGAAAACAAAAGTACATCTGTCTCACTTTGAAATTCAGGGATAGTCTTTTAAAAAGAAAACTATTAGTTCAAGATACTAGGTGGTATGTTTTCTGTGGTTATCCCATAATAGTGCTCCAAATTCTGGGTCCTGAAATAACATGGGCATTTTTGTTTGCCAGTTATCTTACTGATTTTATGCCATCTCTTTGGCAGATCCCTAACACTCTATTTAAGAGATGATTGCTTGTTTTCTCTGTTTCCACGACATCTTTTTGTAGAGATCCATTTTATTTATAATAAATACAGAAATGTCAGCTAGGTGACAGGTCTTAGCTGCCAATCCATTAGATTGGATCTAATCTTATCTGTGGAACAGGATAGATCATAGAATCATAGAATGATAGGGGTTGGAGGGGACCTCTAGAGATCACCCAGTCCAACCCCCATGCTAAAGCAGGTGCCCCCAGACCAGGTTGCACAGGAATGTGTCCAGGTGGGTTTTGAATATCTCCAGAGAAGGAGACTCCACAACCTCCCTGGGCAGCCTGTGCCAGGGCTCTGTTACCCTCACAGTAAAGAAGTTCCTCCTCATGTTCAGCTGGAACTTCCTGTGTTCCAGTTTGTGCCCATTGCCCCTTGTCCTGTCGCTGGGCCCCACTGAAAAGAGTCTGACCCCATCCTCTTGACATCCACCCTTTAGATATTTGTGATCATTGATCAGATCTCCTCTCAGCCTTCTCTTTTCCAGGCTGAACAGACCCAGCTC
>VZSC01012393.1:160944-175423 GCA_013398225.1 Steatornis caripensis | reverse complement strand
TCAGGCACCTCTCCTGTTCTCCACGACTTTTCAAAGATGATAGAGAGTGGCCTAGCAATTACCTCCGCCAGCTCCCTCAGCACGCGTGGGTGCATCCCATCAGGACCCATCGATTTGTGGGTGTTCAGTTTGCCTAGTGCTCCCTAACCCAATCCTCATTGACCAAGGGCAAGTCTTCATTTCTCCATGCTTTCTCTCTTATCTCCAGAGACGGGGAACCGTGAGGGCCAGTCCTAGCAGAGAACACTGAAGATCTTTCAGATGATTTCAGAGTTTTGGATTGAGACATAAAGCCCATACCTTTTTATACCATAATCTGGAAAGTGGAAGGAAATGTTCAGGGACCAATCTTGAAAAGATTGGTAGTCAAAAGGTGTCCCATTGACTTGAATGAGATTATTACTAACCTCTTACAGTCACGTAGGCAGATAAAAAGATAAGTCTTTGCAGAATCTGTTACCTATTACTCTTATTGTACTATGTACTTTGAATATGGTTGGTCCATGGCTAAGATTATAGAAAAGTTTAATTTAAAATTAAAATTTCTCATTATCTTGGCATACATTTGACCTCTGAAGAACAATAGCTTAGAAGCTTTAAGGGTTTTATGCACAAGTGAAATAATGTCATTAATACAGTTATCAGTGACATGTTTAGCAAGCTAATTAAAATGACAAATGTTATTTAGTATGAGTGTATTAAAGCAGACGTGACCCAAAGAAGGATTTGTTCTGGAAAGCTCACCCCTTTTCACCCTGCCCCAACCTATTCTATGCAGTCTAGTAAAGATCATTCCCTTTGGCCCATCTTATATTCAGAAAAGGTTATTTTAACGCGAAGTGGTTTTAAAATTGGTTTTGTTTCTGTATATAGCAGATGAATATTGACAAAGAAAAAACCCATACAATTTGTTGTTCTACCACCTCTTCATAACAAATATCTTCTTTTTCCCTTTTGGAACTTGTAAGCAAAGTAGGTGAAATAGACTTTACTTTTGTCCAGAAAATCTTGTTTTAATGCCTCTTCCATAACCTGAGTGATTGTAAGCAATGCGTGGGTACCTTTCAAGTTCTTTCCTAGTCTTTTGTACAGCTTTAAAGGATAGCAAGATGGGTGGCTGATTCTGAGAATGGCTGTCATGATTTTCTTGCAGTAGTGGACAGCAGTTCTGTTCCACCTTCCTTCAGAGTAGAGAGCAGTATTAATAGAAGTGTCTGATAGCAGTGAACTTGACTGAAATTTAGTATCCTTTTGGTCATTTCTCTGCTAGATAGAATCTCTCTATCAAACCTTCACCCCAGCTATTGTGTAAAAGATGACATAAAGCATGTTCCTCATGCCTAAACTGTATTTCTGAATAGTAGTCCTGAAGAATATTTCTGTGATCCAGTTCCAGTTTCCCCTACACCTGTAGGGTTTGATGACTATATGAATTAAAGATTGAATGAAATGTGGATCCTGCCTTGTAGGGGTGCAATAGATTAATTTTTAAAACCCATTTCCTAGGTGCAGTTAACAAATATTACCAGCCTTTTATTTTAAGATGTTATTTAAGATAATAAATCAACTGTAGTCAGAGGGCTTTCTGTTCACAAAAATAAGAACGTAGGGACCACCTATTAACCTGGGTCCAAAATTCCATCTAAAGATAGTTTCTTTTTTATGATGAACACCTCAGACTATGCGAGGAACAGACTGACTTGTATGTCAGTAACTAATTTAGAAATTAATGGTGTTGAACTGGCTCTGTAGAACTGACTTCACCCAGACAAATAGCAGTCACTACATAAATGAGGCCAGTAGAGAAGGTGAACAGCATGTCCCTGTCAGTCTAGTCCAAAGCAAGGCAGGATCCTGAAAAATCTATGTGACAGCTTTACTATGAGTCTAAAAGCTAATCCGACTTTTCTGGCCACCTTCCTGTATTTGCTGTCAGGGTAGTATGAATCACGAAATGAGGAGGCAGTGGTCATTCCAGGCAGAAGAATGCCATGGTTTTGACTTCTGTTTTAGGAACTGTAAGAGCTCAAATGAAATAAATACTCATGTAGCTGGCAAGGTAAAAGACAATCCTGGAATATTAAGGTGCATCAGCTTTTCTGGCATAGATTCCGCTTGATGTGCTGTGGTGTTTTGTTGGTCACACTGTCCTAGTCTCCTTAGTCTTATAGTATTATGCAATATTAATTCCATCAGAAGAGACCAAGTGTTTTTTATAGCAGCATAGTTGATCAAAACTGTCGTTCTTACTAAAGCCCTATTCTACAAAAAGGCATGACAGTAGTATTTCGTTCTCCAAACTTCTGTTTCATAAGGGTAGGATCCTTGACTGGACTTTGGAAAAAGACCAGTGCAATGTTCAGGTTTAGAGAAGACAGGAAGACTTATATGCATATAAGTACATAGTTGTTAGGCCTATGTAATTGATGAAAAACATAGAATTTGTCAGTTTTTTCCAGTATGAGAATGTAAGCTTTTGCTGCTAAGCTTGGAGTCCATTCAACATGCCCTTTTTATCCAAGACTGCAGATTTCCTCTCCAAGAACATGATAGTTGTTCATTGATATGCCTATGAATACAGCTAGCTTAATTGCTTATCCACAACAGAAGCATCTTTCTTATGGAAACATGCCAAATAGTGGTCCATGAACTATTTTTTAGGGTTTGCATTGAGGATCTAAAAAGGAGAGATAGAAACATAAGTTTGAGGTATCAATTATTTGTAAAGACATGATGATTATAAAGTAGCAGCTAATGAATTTCTACATCAGTAAAGCATCAGTTCTATTAACTACTTTGTTTTCTTTCTCTTGTAATAGAGACAAAGAATTGATTATTAGTCATATGAAGTTTGTGGAAACAACTCTTTGTAAGGTAAGAATCTGAAGTGTTCCCTCTGCATTTTTGTTTCCAAACATGTCAAAACACAAACAAACTACTTATTCTCAGGGAAGGAGTAGAAATTGTCGTAAAGTAACTTCCTTTCTTTAGAGTTTAAGTTTCCACCTTCAACTTCTTTCATCTCCATAAACTATTCATATTTAGTGAACTGAAATGCAGTTTTGTAGTATGCTAACTTCTTATTTTTAATATAAAACTTATCACAAAATTAATCTTCCTTCCGTCAATCACCGAGCGCTATTTCCAGTTACCAAGTGAAGGCTGTTGATCATCCAAACAATTCATAATTGCTGCTGAGTTAACTTTCTCTACTGAAAAAGTTGGAGGTCATCTGGTGAGTTCACACATGTGGTGGCCATAAGACATTTGGCTTTGTGCATGATACTTTAATTTTTGGTATGTGATAAATAAAAGAAGAAAGAAATAGTAAGTACTAACCTGTTATCAAAAACTTGCAAAAGCAGTATCAAAAAATATATTCTTTTATTCTTTTAAACCCTTTTAAAAGTTGAGTAATAATCTTAAGTTGCTCTTTTACTTGTACTGTTTTGCCCTGGTATAGTATTATTTGAAGGTCCAACAAAGGTGTATATATTAATTATTTGGGAGAAAGGGCTGTTTTTAACTGTAGCTCTAGTGGCTGATTGTTTTATAACTGTTTGTAGTCCAGAGCAACACAGAGCAAAAGAAATGTTTTTATTACCTTGGAGTGTTCATTTCCCTTATCACATCTTGAATTTCCATCAACATGGGAATCTGTTCCTTATTTTCGTTTCTGTGTCCACAAAAACTGCTGTTAATTTAATTTTCAGATACCTTTTTCAAATTTCTCTTTCCTTGTATGTTCACAAAAAGTGACAGTACCTAAACTGTGTGTTTTAGCTGCAGCGAACTGTGCTGATAGGTAATGTCTTCCTTTGTGTCTCAGTCTTCTTCATACTGGCTTATTTTAAGTTTGGGAAATCTATGTAATGCAGAAAGTGCTGTGTTTTCACAGTAACACACACATGTAATATCCTTGGCCTTGAGAATTGATTATTCTGGATTGCAAGTTTACAAAGCAGTACTGTATATGCACAAGGATTGAAATGTTTGGGGAAACGTTATAGGGAGGGTCCCATGCCTAGTACTGATTTTACTGATGCAGTGAATGGATTGAGAAGCTGCCATCTTTGAGAATTTTAGTTACAAAATCTGCTTACTTCTTGATGTACATAGTTATTAGGCCCAAGGAGCTTATTATTGAGTAGCAGAGTAATTTATCCTTTCTGGTTTGTCAGCCTAAAGAATGAAGAAAACAGAAGAATTAGAAATGTCAGGATGCTCCTTTCAACAGGAACTAAAAAGAATTGATTGTAAATCATTCATAATTTGACATATCATTTCTCCTAGAAGAACAAAGGGAAATTATTGATCTTTGTTTGGGAAATATCTGAAATGTAAACCCTACACCATAATGGTAGCTAGTTATCTAACATTAATGAGCATGGCTTATGTGTGAACTATCAAGTTTACACTGTTATTCTTAAAGATTTGCTCACACAGGAAAAAATCAGAACATGATGAAGTAAATTAAATACTGGTAAAGGAACCACAAACCTGTATTTTTCCCTGTAGAAATTCTGGGAACTGCTTTTGTTTTCAAAAAGGCAATCAAAAGAAAATGGATAAAGATCAGAATCATCTCGAGCTGAATATGTGTTACTATTAGCTGCAGATATATTTATTGAAGTTTGAAATTGAATGTTGTGGTATTTCTACACTGATGTATTCATGAGCAAATATCCACAAAATTCCACTGCATCACTTGCAGGATCTGTGTTATCAGTGTATAATGCTAAATTTTTGCCTATAGAGCTCACAGGGATTTTACAGACATCCTTAGTATTCTTAGTTAGACACAGGATAAGATGGTATACACTGATATCTGTCGTTCTTTTCTGTACTGTATCACTACAAGAATTCTAAAAGGCAGCAGTGTAGGTACTAGATCATCTACCTTTGGGTGTACTTGGGTGTAACATTCAGCAAAGAAAGAAAGAAGAAGCAAAACTGAGGGAGACAATCTCCATGCATGCTTCTAATACAGCTCTAGACAAGGGATCATTTAGAACACTTACTGCCCCCACTGTGACTGGGTGGAAAATCTAATATCATACATTTGGCTTTGTCAACAAGTGCCTGGGCATGCTTGTGCCCAGAATGATTCTTTTAAGACTATTCCAGAGCCACCTTTTAAAATCATCATGAATAGTTATAAAACGTAAATGTTGAAGAACTTGAGCGTGTGCCGTGTAAGAGATAAAATATTTTTAGCACTTAGTTCCTTCATAACCTGCAAGATATTCTTTAGAAGGTTATTTTCTGTCTTATCCTGGGTCTTGTCATGTTAGCTATCTTCTGGCTCCTGGAGCTGGATTATTTGCACAAGAGTTCCTGATACCATTAAAATAAGAGATCTTTCTTGGGTTTGTATTATATAAATTTTGAAGACAAATATCAAAAGTGGAAAGTGAGTGTTTTACCAAATATAAAAAAAACCCCACAGCCAAGGACAAACAAAGGACCTCAAGAAGCTTTTGGTTTGGTTCAGTTTTATTCTCATAATACTAAAGACGACCAAAAGGTAATAGCTGAATTTTTTGAAAATCTAAGTTTGGAAAAAAGATGCAATTTTTTTTTCTTCCCTAGAATCTATTAGATAGTCTTAAACTTAAAAACATAGCAAAGTAGCACAGGTTTAAACAATGGCTACTTAGAGAACTTGTGTCCATGACTTGAGCAATTCCTTTTAAAAAAACAGAAATAGCCCAATGTAAGATGCAGAATGGTAAAAGAAATAACTTAATTTTTACTGGAAGACTTTTTAGAAGAAATTCCATCTGCTTGACGTTCAAACATGGAGTTTTTTTAATAAGTATTCTTATTAAGAGAAAAAGCGTATAAGTAAACGTCTTATTTTAAACCCACTCTCCAGTCCATTTTAATACATGAAAAATAAATGATTTCTTGAAACACTTTCCTATCAAAAATATGTTGAGAAATTATTTTTGTTATAAATATACCCTTGTTATACTTGTTGATAAACTATTTAATGATTAATTTCTTCTGTACTTCTTAATGTCATGTTTGCATAAACAGAGTAAGAAACATTTTATACAACTAGATTCTTTAACATGTGTAGTTAATGACTTACTAGTTATGGTAATCCCATCAGTGGACAAAATTTTGCACTATCTGCTAAAATCTTCAGCTTTCCCTTTGTATTGCTTCTCAGTTTCGGCGCTTTTGGTGGGTTAGCCTTGGCCAGTAGCCATAGGCCCACCCAGCCGCTCTCTCGCTCCTCCTCAGCAGGACAGGGGAACAAGAGAGGATGAGAAAGCTTGTGCATTGAGATAAAGACAGGGAGATTGCCTACTGGTTACTATCACAGGTGGAACAAAGTTGACTTTGGGAAAATTATTTTTATTTATTAAAATAGATGTAGATACTGCGAAACAAAGGCAGAAAAGTTAGCATCCTCCTGCTTTTAGGCTGAACTTCACTCCTAAGTCCTCTGCCTATGCCTGAAAGCACAGGGAAGGGTAAGGGGTGAGGTATTGCAGTTGATCCAGAGTAACTCCTCTCTGTTGCTCCTTCCTCCTCACTCTATTTCCCTGCTGCAGCGTGAGCCCTCCATGGACTTCAGTTCCTTCAGGAACTATCCACCTACTCTGGCACGGGGTCCTCCACAGGCTACAGTGTGGATGTGTGCTCCATCATGGTCCTCTCCATGGGCTGCAGGGAAATACCTGATCTGGTTGCTCAAGCACTTCCTCTCTCCAGTTCTCTGACTTAGATGTTCGCAGGGCTGCTTCTCACTGTCTTCCCTCTTCCTCTGTCTGTGTGGTGGTTTTTGCCCTTTCTTAATTACATTTTCACAGAGGGTCTGCCATTTTGGCTGAGGGTCTCAGCCGTGCCCTGCAGTGGGTCTGTTGGAGCTGGCTGGAACCAGCTGTGTCCAGCGTGGGCAGCCCTGATCCCTCCTCACAGAGGCCACCCCTGCCAGTGCCTGGGCACTTACACCTGGTGCAGTGCTGTAGCTGCCTCTTCTTCAGCCTCTCTAAATCCCTGTAGGAAGTCATCCCAGTGAGTCAGCCTGTACAGGGACTTGTTTATGTTTCCCATTGTATTCTTAACTGTGAAAGTCTTGACAAGCTGGCAGAGTTTTCGGTGTGTCCCAGCCCCTGGCTGCTTAGGATTTGGCAGTTTTAACAGGTCAATAAAATACCATGTCCTCAGAAGCTTAGACTGTTACCCACTACCCTGTGAGGCTGATGAGCTGTGATAACGAGTCATTAAAACACATGAAAACCTCCCTTCCCCAGTTAGCAGCCCACTCATTCTGACATTTTGGGACAGTTCAGGAATCAAAGCACCTATACAGTGTGCTCCTTTCCTTTTTGCACTTGGTCAGAAAATTCTTCTTTATCCAATTCTGTAATGCACTTCATTTCTGCTGACTGAAAGTTTCGTATGCCAGCTGACAGAACACCTTCCACGCAGACCTGTCAGCTGTTGCACCTTGAAATCCTTCCACCATTGTGTTTCATTGCCTCACTGTGGCTCCTCTTCCACCTCTGTTGTCTTCTCCGAAATGTCCCTCCCCAAACTGGCTACGCATGAGATTTGTGCCCCACGGTTCTATCAGCTGAAAAAAATCCGAATGCTATACAACCCATCCTGTTGTATACTTGTAAAATACAAAGACAAGATACCTTTCTTAATCCAATTTAATGATGTTTTTAATACTGAACAAAGAGACAGCTGGAGATGCGGTAGAGGCCTTTGAAGACTTGAGAATTAGTAGCATTGTAGCATTAGATTGCTGTTTCTGATGTGGTCCATAGCAATAAAATGCATTTCCTTATGATGGTTGTTTTATGGCCTGTAAGAAATTAATTTGCAAGAGGTGTAAGTCCATATGCAAGTGACTACATCAGTAAAAACGCTCAGTGTAAGTGGCGTTAATTGTTTGTTTCAGCAAGTCGGCCACAAATTGATCAGGCCTTGAAAAAACACAGGAGTTGTGAGGCTTAAGTTAGCTGCCACAGACTTCAATAGGTGTGACCTGATACTTGTAGGTGTACTGATCAGCCATGTTTCTCTGAGTTAACTGGGATCTGTAGTCTATCATATGATTTAGTTATCTCAGTAATGATTTAAAGGCTCTTGTTTTAGAGATCTCAACTTGAAAATTTTTCCCTAGCCTAATGTCATTCCCAGAGCTAGTTCTTCTGTGTGTTTAGACACATTAACAGAGTGAAGCCTGCGCGTGTGTTTGTGTGTGTTCAAGGTCTGTTCATCGCTTTGGTCCTTGCTTGTTCTAAACTGGCCTTGTCACAAGCCTATTGAAACAGTGGGTGTGTGTACGTGCAATAAAATCACAAAGAAGACCCAATTAGAATACTAAAATTCTAAATGACTGCTGTAAGAAGTTTATAGTAGGAAACAGACTGTTATTTCTCTGTGCTAAGAAAAAAATGTGGTAAAAAGATTACTTTTTCTCCTCCTCCATCTCAAATTAGCACCTCTTCATTTCAATGTTTTATGAATGACTTTTGTTTCCCCCCCTAGTAATCTGACTTTCTTGATCCTTGTTCCTAAAGATCAGTTGTGGAGGACATACAGGTGTTAGCACAGCTGGCTTGCTGATGACAACTCTGTCCATATAGCTGTCTAGTGTGTCATCACTCATATTGTTCAGTGTCATTCTGACCTAGCCAAGCTAAAAATGGTACTCCAGCTCAAGAGGGATTTAAAAACCTTGACAAACTAAAGATAAGGCATTGCTGAATGTCATGTCCATGTGCTTAACTGTTTTCAGTTTAGACGTATCTAAGTAACTAATTTCAGGGTGCATTTATCTTTGTCTTTTGTTGGGTTTTTTTGGAAGGCAGATACTTTTATGTAGTTTGCCTTCAGTAAGGAGCAATCCTTTTTTGGAGAATTGTGGAATTACGGAATACATTTACTGTTGTTTTCTCCAGACATAGGTTCGTTTTCAGCCCAAGGTCACTGAAATCCATTCACAGGGGATGTCTTACAGTGCACGTCCTGTAACTACAGCAAAGCTTAGGTGCAGTGGTCAATGTTTGCAAAAAACAACTCTGGACCAAATTAGCATCTTATTCAACAGAGTGTGTAGTCTATGTGTGTAGTAATATGAGAAAGCTTGAATTAAACTTACAGGTAAGCTTGGGAATGGTATTCTACTCAGAAAACTAATTTCCAGAATCCTGACTAGTCTTTAAAAAAAAAAAAAAAAAGAAAAAGCCAAGCACACCCAAAATAGCAGTTTTATGAGATACATGTCTCCTTACACAAATGCTGTTATACAGTAATTAATGTTCTTTCAAAAACTACCTATGAAATGACTTGTATTTTAATTATATACAGATTTGCATGGCAGTAAGCAAAAAGGGTACTTACTAAATCTGTATGCTAATACAGAAATTTTTAGTAGATTTTCAGTTGAGTGAAATATTTGGTATACGTATACATTCACATGTGGCTACCTACAGCAGGGTATGTGCAAATGCTATTTAAAACCTTCTCTATCAACAGAAATCAGACCCTTGGGTTTGAGGATGTATTCCTTCTTTTGAAGAAAGAATATGCAACGATCTGCTGGCCTTTAATGAGTACTCAAACCTAACTGTGGTGGCCATATACAAGTAACCATTCAACTGCACTACGTAGCTCTTTTTACCTTTCCCCTCTGTGAGGCACTACTTTGTCTAAGCAAGATATCTTGCGATTTGGTGTTGTTTGGTTTGGCCTTCTTGGGGGGAGGTGGTGCAGGAGAAGAGTTTGAGTGGGGTTTTTTTGGCAGTTCAGTTGACTGGTTTGGTTCCCAAAATCATTCCTCAGCTGTTCTGATCTCTAATTGTGGCTGTAATTTTCCGGTATTCAGAGGTTTGATTTAAAGTGCCTTCAGTTTAAGCAATGCAATCTTGTCACAGGCTGTGTTTC
The DNA here is from genome assembly GCA_013398225.1 of Steatornis caripensis. Taxonomy (NCBI): domain Eukaryota; kingdom Metazoa; phylum Chordata; class Aves; order Caprimulgiformes; family Steatornithidae; genus Steatornis; species Steatornis caripensis. The sequence goes on along the minus strand of VZSC01012393.1, from coordinate 165,508 downwards.
TGCTTCTGGAGTGATCCATGATTTCTGAAACATCTTGATGGAAAATATTGTGACTGTAGTTATATAGGCCCTCATTCAATAAGATGAATACACACTTTTTGAGTGATTTCCTTATTTTCAGGGCAGACTCAGACTGGTGTTTATGAGCAACTGATATTAACAGATAGTCTCTTGGATCTGCCAGGGTGCTGTAGTATATATTTGTTTGGATGTCACATGCGCCAAATCCTTCAGCAAATCTTTTGGGGTTGGTATTCTCTTAAAAGGGCTAACACTTCAGGGTGATCACTGTTTTCTAGAGAGCCCATACTCAGAAATGACACTATAAGGATATATCCTTAGAAAGATCATCTGTATTGGCAGCTTGCTTGAAGAACTACTGTTATCAACACTATTCCGTACTATTGTGCAACTTTCTTCATGTATATTCACTTGTATTTTTTTAGTATAGATTCAGAGAACATCAACATTTATAACTAAACTTTAAAAAATCAGGAAGTGTTCATGGAGGTTTAATTCTGTCCAACAATGTGTATGCTTTTTTCTTATTCTCCTTAGTTCTGTGATCATTTGTGCCACTGTAACAAAGACTTGTCCATTCAAATGAATCACTATATAACTTAATTCTGTTAAAGTGCTTCTTGTCGAAGAAAGCAAAGCATGATGTTCAGTAGATGCGCACGTCCTTGATTTGTGCGGTATGACCTCCATTCCACATGCTGCCCCAGAGATAGGAACGTTATGCAGGTAAATCAGCCACGTATTTACAAGACTGTGGTTAAGACTAAGATGTAGTTTGCATTCAAACTGCTTCCTTCTATTTTCAAAAGTTCTAAAAACATTTTTGTTAATTATATGTCACATGCAGAACAGATAACGGTGTGGTAGAAACAATTTTGCTTGCACTTTTTTAGAACGATTTGCTGAGATAACAGAAGCTACAAATACGTTATGCAACATGGTCATCTCAAAGTCAAGCAGACCAAATCATTGTTCGCCATTCACTTACCACCAAATCACTGCATCACTGTGGTTTTTGTTCCACTGTTTCAATTGCAGGTGATATGCTATTAAAAATAGTCATAGGAAATGAAAGTAAAACAATCTGAAACTCTTTTACTTTCTAGGTCCTATTTTTTGTGTAGAATTGGTGAACTTTGAACTTATGAAAGGTTCTCCTATATAGCTTACGTAGTGAAGTTTCTGTCAATAAATGATCTTACTTTCTTTTCACCTTAAGAAAGCATTGAATTAGGCGCAAAATAAGGAACTAAAATCCCACGTGTGTTGTACCAGTCAGACAGTAACCGGGACAAAGACGTTAGGGCGGGTTAAGCACATCTTAATATGATTTACAGCTTGCTAGTGTTTTGTACCATGTCTCTGTTGGCATAACCAGACATACCAGCTCAAACAGTGCAGAGGGAAAACAAAGAAGTGAGCACAGAAATGAACTGTAGACAAAATTATTGTCATCTCTAATCAGCAGAGAATTTTTAATATCATTTTTGGACATGTGGAATTAGCCCATCAAATTTTACACCTTGGTTCAGTCAATAACGTAACTTCAGTTTATTATTCAGTTTCAGCTTTGATCTGAATTCATCAGTGCTTTATTGATTTTAAATTGAGTGATTATAGTGTTGTCTTCGGTGTTGCTCTCTTAATTAATTAAAAAGTTAAATGCTGTCATAAGTCAGTATGCTCCTTTGTTTCAAAATGTTTTGAGTGTTACGGCACAGTTGCGTGGATCTGTTTGTGATTTTGCCTGTTTTCAGACAGTATTTATGTAAGGCTAAACTGAAAAATCTGATTATCATACTTAGCAGCCCACTGTTGCGGTGCTTATTATGCTCCATATAAAATCACTTTTGCAACTTTTCGCAGTCTTAGCCAAAATTATGTTTACCAAAATCAGAAATAGCCAAAATCTTCACTAGCTTTGGATATGTGTGTATTTTTTTCCTCTATATTAATTTTTGAGTATAGGGAAGTGGAACTGGTTTAGAAATTTTTAATCATGCAATTAGCTTGATTAGCTGATTAGTTTTTTTAGATTATAGCATTAGTTCTGTAGCCTAGGAGACCTCTCAGATAAAATAGTATTGCTTTAGGTTTCATGTGGAGAAAAAAACGAGTGTCATTAAATACAAAAAAGCTCTGAAACTTGCATCTTGAAGAGTAACTACATGGGATGGTTTTCCTCACTGTCAAGCTACCAAAAAAAAAAAAGTTTTTTAAAAATAAAATTACCAGTTTTACCTTTGCCTGATTGTTCTGTAATGTAAGTGTGTATGTGAGTACTGTGCTTACTTTCCTAGAGAATGAGGAAATAATCACAGTCTCCCAACTCCTGTCATTATCTTTTGGGGTCTCAAAAAGCAAATAGCCAGGAAGTGATGAAATTGGTTCTTAACTAATTCTTCTTAACTAAGACTTCATGTAAGTGTGGCATATCCAGTGATTCCATGCAGGCATGGCCATTATAGCTTTCCATTCCTTGAATAGGTAGCCAACTTGAAGGCTGTTTTCACTTCTAGTGAAACAACGTAATGGTACTTGTGCAGCATCTGCCCAGGCTTCTGTTCTTGTAATTTTTCCTAAATCCTTGTGAGTATTTTTGAAAGGAAAACTCTAGCTTCATTATCTGTTTCTCAGTATGCGTGTTGATCATGAGATTCACTGTTTATGGTCTAAGTATTTTACGAACACTAAAAGTTTTGGAGTTGTTTTAGTTGTGAATCTCTGTACCAAATACCATGCTCTTTAAGGAGCTACTACGTACTTTTCTGGTGCAGTGGTACTAATGGCATATGTTTACTACAATTCAGCCATTTTAAAAAATGGCTTTTGTATGTTGTTGTTCAGCGAGTGTCAGACCCAATGCTGAAATGGAGGATTTGAAACTAATAGGGTTAAAAGGACTTCCGCTGTCTGTATTGTGTATTATACCTACATTGCTTATACATTGTTTTTTTTCCCTCTAGTATTAGCAATCTGCTTTTGTACTTTGACATAGGCATTTCCCTTGTGAATTTTGTCGCAGAAAAAAGAGAATCATCAATATCGCAGTTAAACTTGACTTTCAAAGCTAATAGTATCTCATTTGGGGGCTGAAATTTAATAAATTTTCTTTGATTCTGGGTGAGTTTTTAAACATCAAACAATGAATTGGCCAGGGTGCAGTAAAATATTTAGATCTATTGACTATGGTTCAGAAGGGTAGAAGGGAAAACACTGGTGGTTTGATGTTGATAAATTCTTCGTACCTTAATCCACATTAATGTTTTCTTTTATCTGTGTGCATGCTGGCAGCAAATACAACAAAAAGTTGGGATACATAAGCTATAAAAATGTAAATCAAGTGTATGTGTGTGTGTATGTGTATGTGTGTATTTAAAGTAATGCATTTTGTTATATTCAGCAAGGTTAACATCTGACCAGAATTACACATGCTGACAGAACACTCTGGAGAGTATGTTTGTTCCACAGGACTGTATATCCTGAACCTAGTGCACTATGTGTGCAAAAAATGTGTAGAGGACCTTTCCTGTTATAAAAATTGCATCATAGTGCATATGTTTGGCAGCCACAGGTATTGACAGGAATTCTTTAGGTCAGCTTGGGAAATGTAGGGCTTCCTATTCCCACAGAACAGAGCAACGAATAAAATAAAATCATCAGTAGATTTACACACGCACCTTTGGTCGAGTGGATTTCAAAGGCTGTGCTATTATTTGAAATATGTTCACTCATAATCAGCATTTTACAAAAATCTAATTTTGTAAGTGGTTACAAAAAAGTGATCTGGGATTTGAAACGAACAGACATGTTTTTATTCACGTTTGGTGAGTTCTTTTGGGCAAGGGAGGCTCTAAGAAAAACTGAAATTGGTTTTAAGTGGTGTTTAGTAAATGGTGTATCTGTTGATTAATATGTATTTAGTATATGTTTTAGTATCAGACTGTGTATTGTTGTTGAAGAGAGTAAATTGTCTTCACAGTATTAGCTATTGCGACTCAGCTGATACAGTCTATGCCAAACAAACGCGTCTGCTCAGTTTGCGTGTGCTGACATGCGCATGCATGTGTGTCTGTCCATCGGTATTACATCCTAATCCAGCCGCTGGGGTCTTCTGGAGCTGAGCATGGCAATTCTTGTGATAAATGGAATGAAAAATGGGTGTGTGGCAGCGTACGGTGTGTGAACGCAAGCGATGCGTCCGCGGGAGTGTGCGTTAAACACGTGTGGTTTCCCACCCACCCGACAGACACGTTGCAGCGCATGGAAAAATGCTGCGTTTTGAGCAGCGACCGCAGCATTCGCTTCGCGTGGCGCACCAGCAAGTCTGGTCCCTTTGGAAGGCAAAGGCGTTGGTCGCTTGGCGCCGCCGAGGGTGCCACCGGCGCGTTTGCGTCGCCCGCCGGGCACGCCGGGCGTGTGTCTCGCGGCGCGCCGGTGCCTCGCGCCGTCAGCAGGTGGCGCTGTGGCACCAACGGCCCTCGGTGGCGCTCGGGGCCGCGCGGAGCAGCAGCGGCGGCGGCGGCGGTGCCGGGGGCGGGGG
>VZSC01012393.1:144107-160744 GCA_013398225.1 Steatornis caripensis | reverse complement strand
GGTGCCGGGGGCGGGGGGAGGGGGCGGCCGCGGCCGATGCCCTCGTGCCGGGCGGCCTGCAAAACGGGCGGGGTACCAGGCTGCCCGAATTCTGCCCGAACGGTGGCGTTTCCCGCTCCAAACCGGCGTAGTCAGAAACGGTGTGAAAGTCGGTTAATACCAATTAGCGCGTTATTTCTCGTAGGGAGTCCACAGTAAGAAACCCAGCGGCAGGGCGTTTCGTTTTCTCCTTCTGCTAATTGCAGAGCTCCGTGTTGGTTTGTTTTGCTTTGTCTGGGCATTGTTCCTTTTCATCTGGGGCTTAGCTGAGCTGGTACTGAAAGAGCCTCCTTGTTGAGGAGTGATGGGATCTCCCTGCAGCGACAGCACTCTCATGCCAGCTTCTTGTCCGTAGGATCATGTGAACTTTTCGCTTTCGTAGCTGGTGTTTGAGTCAGAAGTACAATTAGTATCTCTTTCCTTACGAGTCTTTTGCAGGGGACGGGTCTGTGCAATGTATCTACCAGGTGGGCTTATGAGCCCTTTAGTGTCTCTTCTTTCCTTCTTGTTTCAGACCGGGGGAGGATGCTTTTTCTTCTTAACATTCTCTCCCGGCACTCTGAATTAGAGATTTATTTGCAACGAAAAATCAATTAGTCCTAAATTTATTCATGGATTTCAGGTCCAGCGATCAATGCAAGTCCACTCAGTGGGCTCAAGGGGACCCAGTTCATCCCAGTTAATGTGTCTGAAGGGGAATTACCATTGATGCTGTTTTTTTCCCTTTAGGTCAGAGATCAGACCTTGCTGTCATGGACTGCGGCATCCAGGAATGACTTCACCCTGCGGCTACCCAAACTGCACCTAGAGACCTTTGCAGTGGAAGGGCTGAAGGGCAGGCCGGAGGTTGTAGCATTTCAGGTTAGACTCTAAAATAATCCTGTTTCTTTTTTCTGTGTTTTTGCATCTGAGGTAGAACAAGAAGCTAGACTGCTCTGAATGCGTGGAGAACAAAAATCTTCAAAACTGTTGCAGTCAACAGTTGAAAGAAAAATAATTTCCTTGTATACTATGGAATATGGTATTTCAGAGATGATGTGAACTTTTAATTTTGCAGTTACAGTGTTAAATAACTGATGGGAATATGACCGTGGAAAAATACAAATGTTATATTTGAAAATTAACATCACTCTATCCCACTCCCTGCTTTCCTGCTCTTCTTAATTTAACCAAGACAAATAAAACTGGGGGGGGGTGGGGTGGGCGGGAAAGACAAGAATTTTATGCTGCTTCTTGATCACTATCAGGTTTTTCCATATTACAGTTTTAGAAGTAATAGTGATTTTTGAGCATTCCTGATTTAAAAGAAGCTGCTATTTGGAATACTCAAATATAGAAGCTGTGTTGTTCATGTAGGTTTAAAGACTTGTATGTTTCAAAGTACTGATTTTATCAGGATGAAACAATGGGGAAAAAAGAGAAATGAACTGAAAATGTACGTATTTTCAGCTCTGAACGTGGATTCTGTGCAGTGCCTCTTAATTGCTTTTAAGTTTGTTATGTCTTCTTATACACAAACTATCCCTTAGTCTTTATGGCTGTGCAGAATGATTTCATTCTTGTGATACATTATTGCTAAAGGCAGAACATTTTGTTTTCGCAATGAGAGAACGAAAGGCCGAGCGAGTATGTACTACTTTCATTGTCCTCCTCTACGTGAATCAGAGAGAGGAAACCTAGTCTTGCAAAGTGCAAGAAGTCTGACAATGCAAGTGTTGCACAGTGTGTGTACAATCCTTTTTAATTTATTGTAGATTTTCAATTTTAGATGCAGTATATAATTGCAGGAAAAGGGTCACAGAATCAGACACTCAGGAAAGGCAGGTTGTAAGCTGGACATTTTTCGCTGTTGCCGTCTTGCATGCATGCATTTCAATATGAAAAAGTTTAAATTATGTCTGTATTATTGTGTTTCCCTAACAAAGTAGTAATATGTAACACCTGAGATTACCGTGGACTTTAGTTAACACAGCTGTACCTATCTAACAGAGGGTAGAGTTGCAAATGTATCTCAGTACAGTGATGATCACTTCTAAGGCTGTGCAAAAGGTTCCACAGGTGGCATCTTTTCAAAGAAGCTGTCGTGGAAATCACCAGCTTTTAAATACCGCTCTTCTAATTTTGTGGCCTATTCAGTGATAGCTGCCGTTTGGTTTTTTTTTTTTTTTCCTTCCCCATCCCAACTCCCATTCTTTTTTGACCTCAGAATGATTGTGGAAGCATTTGCAAGACAGCCTATTCCTTCTTTCTTTCTAAGAAGACGAATAGAAACAGAAGTATAAAAAGTTGCATTTCACATTTGCGCGGAGTGCTTCTGGTGTAACATAACACATAGCACTGTACGCGCTGGGTAGCTTACTGGTGGTCCAGTATTGTAAACATACTTTTTGTTCACCTGACAGCTCCAGTTGCACATGGTTACTCTTTACTACAAAAACAGCATCAGAGGTTCACAGTCTATCTCACTGTGCAGTTCCTCTTCCCTCTTCCCGCTTCCCTTTTTCCCCTTCCCCCTTCCCTTCTCTTCTCCTCTCCTCATCTCTGAATATGTAGTGCCTGTTTGATAACTTTCTAAGTACATAGTAGAGATTTTTTTACAAAATTTCCCTTTTATAGCTGGGAGTCAGCTAGTTGATTTTAATTTCACTGGGTGCAAAACTATACTAAGGGCAGTACTGCAATCTTGAATGAGGTAAGCAGTTGGTAATCATTTTACGGACACTTCTTACTAAGATCAATGGAATTGTTTGCATGCGTAATCTCTATAACCGCTACTACTACGTGTATTTTATAGTTAGTCTGTGACAAGTACATTTCAGTTAAAGGCCTTATTATCTGCAAGTGTTAGACATAAGGAGGTTTTTTCCAATTTAAATTTATTGATATTTGATGGTTTCTTTTAAAAAACTGCATAAAAATTAAGATCCTAAATTAGACAGGGATGAAGCAGTAGCTGTCAGAACTGTTGAGTACTCACAGAAGATTGCATTGGTTTATTTTTATTATTCATGCATCCAGTTTGTAGTAGGTGGCTGGAATCAGTAATTAATAATAATTTTATATCCATTGGTTCAACGTGTATCACTTCCTCATCATATGAGAGGAAGAAAAAAACCCTAGTATATTTGTATGTGTGTACACATCTGCATAGGTTATCTTTCTTTCAAATTTTTTTGAAAGCCAGTGGCTCTTAAAGGCATTTTGAATGAAATCTGCTATCCTTAATTTACTTGATGGGCTAAGCAGCTTTAGCTTTCTATATTCCTTGTCATTGGGAATGTGGGAAGTCTTGGAATTTTTAAATTGCTGTTATCTCTGTATGAATGTTTCTTGGGAAAAATATGCTTTCTTTATAGGAGACAAATGCAAAGAAGATTGGCATAATGTACCCAAGTTGCTTGACTGTGAACTAAGCTATTGAAGATTTGCTTTTTTGTGGCATACTTAATTTAACTATCTTGTAAACCCAGAAGGTTGTTTTTTCTAGCAAGTGGATCCAACGTTCCAAATACCATGAATGCTTACAGGGCTGATCAAACAAACATACAAATAAAACCCCTGTCATTCCCAAATGAAGTAATCGTTATGCTGTATAGGAAGTGGTGTGCATCTTTTAGAGAATGTGTTGTACACTCTGGTGAAGGCCCTTTTGCTAATGAAATAAAACATTTGGGGGTCAAAGTTCTGTGTATCTTCTTCAAAGCCTGCACTTTATGTAATGGCTCTTGAATTGTAAAATTATGTAACAGATTGAAATGTAACTTATTCAATAAGGATGTCCTTGCACTGAGTGTCTTCTAAAGCCCCATGCAAATAGCGAAAGTATGACTTAATTTGTACACATTTGTTAAATTCTTTGAAATTGTAACAAGAGTTGCTGTAATAGTTTGAAAATGTCGCTTGAGGTGGGTAAGTAATGAAAAAGGTGCAATATCTTGAAGAGTAAAATCATATGATTGCTATAGATTTGAAACACTCTCACCTGATATTTAATTTCTGTGAAGGATGTTGTGTCACAAAGTTGTACTGTTTGTTACTTAGTTAAGTTTGAAAGTGGAAAATATAGTATTATTTTCAGGCATCTAAAACAGGATTTAAGGTGTGAGGTTCTGGCCATATCTGAATGTTCCCATCAAAGATAAAAAGTGGATCCGTACGTGAAGCCTCCAACAAGTACAAGGTATAGGGTGAAAAAGAGCAACTGAAATAACATGGGATTCCTAATTCTAGTAGTCTTGCTTGGCAGATGAGTATTTAAATTAACCAGTAAAGATAATCAATTCTTTATAAAATACAAAATTGAATTGTGCTACACCTTTAGGAAGAGGATAATGTCCTCTTAACTCTCTCTTCTGAAAGAGGTTATTGGCTCACAGTAAAAGTGGTCATTCAGATGATTCATTCTGAATTGTCTCAAGTACTTTTACATCAAATATGTGATTAATACTCATGGCAAGCAATTTGACCTAAAAAACGATGCATAAAGTCCCCAAATAAACCAGATAAGGTTTAAACACTCATGTATAAATAATTAAGCATTGGTATACTCTCACAGTAAATTTCTTCTGTTTGGATATGTAGACGCAGAAGGGTAAGAACTGGTATGAAATAAACTTCTTGAAGCAAATTTAGGTACTTCAGACTAGTTTTGCAATAGGAATAGGATGTGTAATCTGTACTTGATGTATAAGTATTTGATTCCCAAACAGGGAAAGACTAACAACATACAAATCAGTGGCTTTGCCCTGTATACTTAGGTTATGCTCTATATGTACTGTTGCAAGTTGGTTTTACAGGAGCTGTTTAAATGAAATAGAGGAGCAGTGTCTTTGTGGAAAATGTCCCACATCTAATACACAGAAGTAACAGATTTACTCAGGCATTGTCAGTGAAAAACAGTGGCAACAAGAAACTAGCAGTGGTTGTCAGAATCACATCCGCTGCATGTCCGAAAGACATGCATATGGCTGTGTGATCAGACAGCCCCTGATGTTCACACGTGGTAACTGCCTGCAGATGTGCAATTAGGGAAAGAGTAATCATTTTGTGTGTCATGGGAACTACCTTGACCTCTGTCTTCAAAGTCTCCATTTGCATATTTTATTAATTGGCCTTATTAATTTGTGGTAGTTGCTTTTGGTCAGTATTTGTCGTGTTGGGCCTCTTCGTCCTCTACTATCTGGTTGCTAAAGGATGTGATGTGACTTCTCGATGTTGGCTTGGAAGACAACCGATATTCATAGATGAACTTGTGTTGCTGTTTTACAGGATTTCTATGAATTAGAGAATCCAAACAGGCAAGTTTTGTGAGCAACTTTAATGAGGATGTGAATATTTAATGCATTTATGTGGTGTATGAGAAAGGAGATAGGAGGATAAGACTGTAGACAGGCTTCTTGTGTGAAAGAGGTGCACGTACATGTACCTGTATTTGCCAGTATTAGTAGGTCTTAGGAGAAAGCATTTGTGTGCTGGCCTTCACCTGAGATGTAAGATTGAGCTGACTGTTGGAAAAGCCTTGCATATTAAGAAAATTTTAGTTTATTATAACCAAGGACTTGAGTAAGTAAATCTGTATTTTTCATTTCTAAGCTCTCCCTTAATTTTGAAAGACACTATACACTTGCGGCATGCTTTCTCTCCTCCAGGTAGGTTTGAGATGCGTAAGTTTTCACTTTGTCTTGTCTGTCTGTCTCTGTTTCCCTCTCATTTCATCTCTCTCCCTGCCACACACTCTTGTTCTCTGCTGCACGCTGTCTCTCCCTGTGTCCTACGAGCACACCGTCCACTGCACGTGTGCTCTCTCTGCCACCCGCTTGCTCGCTGCCGTGTGCACACTGCCACACGTGCACTCGCTCTGTGCTGCTCTTGCTCTCCCTCTCCCTGCCATGCCTGCTCTCTCTGCCGTATGTACGCTCGTGCTTTCCCTCGGTCCATCACTGCCTGCTGCTCTGCTTCGGTCTCTCTCTCTCTTAGTCTCTTTCCCTCTGTCCTGCTCCCTGTACCTGTCTTCCCACTCTGGCTCTTGGTGTCTCGCTTGGTCTGCCTCCTCTGTCTTGCTGTCCCCATTGTCCCTTTGCCTCTGGCTCTCTCCCTCTCTTTCTGCCTCTCCCTTCCACACACCCCATCTTGTGCTCCCTCTGGCTTGCTCTCCCTCTGTCTTCAGCATGTGTCCATCTGTTCCTGCAGGTTTAGAAAGTCCACGTGGGATTTATAGGTACTTTGCGTTTCTCAGATGTTTTGGGGTAATTTGAAATTAAAAGTGCAGTAATAACATAAAGGCTTATAGTGGTGATAGTGATACAGTCAAGTACTGACATATCTTCAGTGTTAGTGTATAATGATTATAGATTTATGAAGGAGTAGGTTTTTACCATTTATTTTATGTAAATTATGTATTCATGTGTGATTTAGTCATATGTTATCCAATTGTATTGTAGGTCTGCTTTTTCTAATTAATTGGGCAAACATAGATGTAGTTTAAAGTGTTAGGAGCTTCTTAATTTGTATTTATTTTCACTTGTTTGTTAGTTTTAGATTTATGCTTGATAGATTAGAAGGTAAAAGATATGCATAATTCTGCTGATAATTTTTCTCAAAATAAACACTTTGTCATTCCCATGTTTATTTGTCAATAAAAAAGTTCTTAGCAAATTGAGGAAGCAAGTGATTTCAAAGGTAACATTATCATTCTGTCATCAGATTTTATCCTCTGCATAGAGCAGGTCTTTCAAACGTAAATCACTTCTGGTATGAGGACTTAATAGGATGAATTAATCGTGGAGTAGGTGCTTGAAAACAGAATTATTAGTATTTTAAATCTTGTACTTCTGTTTTGGAGCCTTTTTCTTTTTTTTTTTTTTTAATGGCATGGCTGTTTAAAGAGTAAATAATTGTGGTTTTTATCTCTGAATACTTCAGAAAGAAGAAACCTTTTTAAGGGAGTATTGAAGGTAGTGCATTTATGTACACCTGACATGCACACACTTCTAGTGTTTTCTTTTTACTTCCACCATTTCACCCACAGAAGGAACTATCCATTTCATTACAGTGGCCAGAATGCTGCCTCCTCTGGAATGGAACTGCTGCTTCTTGTGGGTAAAAATGGGTATTCATTCTCTAGGAGTTCAAGAGCTATCAACAGCACCTGGGCTGCCCTCCCCCTCTTTTCTTTTCCTTTCCGAAAGGATTAATTTCCTACCTAGTGTCAAAATGTGCTGCTTCCGGACTGACCACAAGCCTGCCTTCCAATATACTGTTTAAAGAGAGAAGTGATTCTTTATTAATATGATACTTTGCACTTGCACCTTGAGTTGGAATTCTCATAAATAAGTAAGTGTTTTAAATTCATTAGAGTGCAATGACACCTCTTGCAACCCTGACGTTTTGTGAACTTCAATTTGTCAAAAATCAAGTTGGTGCAGGGCTTAAGAAACAATAACTAACAACTAAGTAAAATCTGAATAACTAGATTGAAGAGACGTAACATGAAGAACTCTAATTTAATCTCCTTGAATGTGTTCAGCTGATATCTGGAGTCATGTCTCCAGATAGGTTGTATCATGATGATGAATATTTATAAGCCATTTTAGCATACTTTGTTTTAACTAGAATTTCTTTAAAACATAACATTAATGTATGTTAGCAAAACACAATTTAAAACATAAAAAGTTAGGCATCTTCAAAATGCTAGTGATGTGGAAAATTTGCCTTTTATAATTTGAATTTCACACCCCTCCGCCTTTCTGCGGCTTAACTGTGTTCCCAACTTCCTCTCCTCTTCATGCATTTCTTTTAGCATTCTTTTCCTTCCTGTGCTCTATGAACTTTTTATTGCTCTCTCTCCTTTCCTCATTTTCCTCCTCCTTATCATTAGCCTCTTTCCCTTGCTTTCTCAGCCATACTTTCACTTTTATTTTTTTTCCCTTGCCTTTCTTCATTCTAATAAATGAATAGGGACTGTATGAAGAACCCTTCTCGGAACACTTTGTAGTTAGCTGGTACACCGATGGCACCCCAACCCTGTTAAGTCTTTCGCACTATGGGACCATAAATATCAAAGTCAGTATCTGTAACCACCAATTAATCAATTACTGAAAGCTATCTCTTTATGCCTGTGAAACTACTAATTCTTGTCCAGCCTTTTTCATAAGCATTTTTAGTTTTGTAAAAACTTCCAATTAAGATCTGCTGCTGATTATCTTGAATGCCAAAGTTAGTATATAATGTTAAAACCTTTCAGTAACCTTTCTTAATTGAAAATTTTCTTTCTTGACCCTATCAAGCAATCATGTAACTATCTGCTTTTGTCCACTTAGACTTTTTCTTACATTTATATCTGTTGCATGTGGGTGATCTCTTATGAATGATCTGTGCTGATATGCAAGAAAGCTTTATAAGAACTGTGTAAAATATGATCTTAGTTCATCAAGCTTATTTATTTAGTTTTGGTTCTGCTCAGGATGGTTTTTTTCCCCAGCTGGTTAGCGGGTTGCTGCATCTTATAGCATAAGGACTAAACAGGAAGCATCTTTATTGGCTTTTAGTCACTATTTGTGAAAAAAATTACTCTAGAGACACAGTGATCTCAATATGTACCCAAACCTGCCTCAGTGAGTAAGGGCAGACTCCTAACAAAAATAAAGCATTATTCAGTAACAGAAAATAACAAATACAGTTTTCACAGCACCTTGTTTGTTAGGCAATTTTTGTTACTTCAGAAATCCTGTCTTTCAGAACTGCATGGGATTATCGGTGTGCAGTATCTTCAGAAAAGGAGTAATTTTACCAGATAACCACTGCGTAGCTTGGGATGTGACTGTATTGTTTTATATTGTCTGCAGTGTGTACTGTTATAACACAGATAAGCCCATTCAGAAGCATAGCTGTTAAACTGTTGATAATCGTGTGGGGTATAAAATGAATTCATGAAGTGAATACCATGAAAGATTAGGAATTGTCTGCAGTCTTACTTTTTTGTACTGTTTTTTTTTAATTTCAAAAACTAAGAAGAAATGCTGAGCAAGTGAGTCTAAGCAATAGGAGTTAAAAATGCAATAGACTTTATTACACAAATATCTTAGTAGCAGAAACAGAATCAAACTATTTTCTATTCTTAATTACGTTTAAACAAAAAAAAGAAACTTCTTCAAATGCTGTATCTTTTGTTTAGTCTTTTTTTCACTTAATTGCTTAGTACTCCATTATTATAAAACATATCTCTATCTGCTTGTTATTCTTATCCATAGCATACAGAGCAAGAAAAAATTGTTAAATAATGGACTATATTAGCGTAATAATTTTGTAATGAAATCAAGGAAGACGTTTCTGCCCAGATACTGCATGTGGTGGGCCTTGTAGTTAAAGACCTGGAAGAGGAAGGGTTATCTACAACTTGAGTGAGTTTATTATGGCTTAGTGATTTGCTGATTGATTTCATTTGCTGTCAGTTAAGGCTCTCTTAATGTCAGCTTTCTTTGCATAATGCCTTGAAATAAAGACTGATGAAGTTTTTCAGATTGATGTGGCTTACATAAACTGACCCCGATTTGCCCTTCTGCATGACAATATAAGTGACAGCAGTTAGACGAAAATATAGCAATGAATATGCAACTTATGGATTAAGAAAAACACAGTAAACCTTTCAGAATATAAACGTAGGCATGAAAACCCAGGCTGTTCTGTTAATTCCACAGTTGTCCTATATTGAAGAAACAGCCTGGGATGGCATCCCAAGTGGTATACCACTGAATTTCGAAGAGGACGAGTTTTGAAAGGATTTAAAGTTAACCTGTTTTTTACCTAATTGTATCAATTTGCCACTAAGTCATTTGGGTTTTGATTTTTTTTTTTGCAGGGGGAGTGGTGTATAAATTGTGGCTCATAAATTTACATATGTTGTTACCTGCATATTTTCTTTTTTACATTGTTATCTTGCAGGAATCATAATGAACTACCTTGAAGCTGTTGTCTTGATTTTTCAGTTACTGAGTTGATTGATGGTCTAGTGATATGTGCTGCTAGAATCCTAAGGTCACAAGTTCCACCACTTATATTGGACTGTGAAAAGCATAAATTCTTAGGATTGATAAGGTCTATTGCTGTAGGTGTTCCAGGACAAATATGCTTGAAATAAGGCACTCATTTTTAACAATTACTTGTCCGTTGTAGTACCCAATTTCATTATAGTCTTCTTTAACTCTTCCTTTATTATGGTCTCTTCCTTTATTATGGTCTCTTCCTTTATTATGGTCTCTTCCCTCATTATGATCTCTTCCCTCATTATGGTCTCTTCCCATTAGAAGGAAAAAGGTGATAAGAAATTAGAGGGTGGGGAGAAAACGTAGAGGGCTGGAGGGTGCTGAAGTAGGGGAAAGAGGGTAAAGGTGAAACTGTTTTGTAAACCCAAGTAATAGGGATACACAGCCTGCACGTTGGCAAGTTTACCTTCAAAGGATAGAGTCTTTCATGGCTTTTAAAAAGATAATACTCATCAAAAGACCACCACTTGTTTATCCTCCTGGAACCTTGATAGAACTTATACTTAGATTCGTTCGTATTGCTTCCACATCATGGTCTTTTTTGAAAAAAATGCAGTTCTAAAGTAAAGATTAGGAGGAAACAGTCACTCATTCCACCTGTGGGGCAAACTTGCAATGCCCATTTAATGCCTGAAGACTATGTTTTAGTTCTGGCTTCTCCCTGTTCACAGGCAGCTTGTGTATTCTTTTCCAATACCATCACTCATTTTTAGGCCCACCTCTTCCTGATCGTATCATGATTGACAAATGGTAAAGGGAGAAATTGGAGAGCAAAGCATCATGCAGATGCTACTGCCTATAGTGCCAGACTTTATCTCCGTCCAGTTTCCCATTCTCAAAGGAAAAGCTTTTTTTATAAATTACTTTTAATATTACGCAAGGGAAAGATTACAAGTTGAAGTTAAAATTCTGAAGTTTTTAAAGATGCTTGCAAAGACCACAAGACTGGGTTTTGAGCAGTGAGTCTCCCACATGTCAAAATGTGATGTTTGTCTGTACCTTGGCAAAGGCCACTATCCTAGATGCTTGATTTGTTCTGCATTTATTCCATGTGAGACTTGCTGCAAATTTTATTCCTTTGGGAAATAGACTGTGGGACTGAATAAACATTTATTGCCTAGAGGGCACATAGAATAGCAGTAGATCTAGTTGTCTCTGCTTAAAAACAGGTTGGACAGGGGAAAGTAAAAAAAAAAAACAAAAAACCAAAAAAACCCAGTATAAGAAACAGGGCTCAAATGTCTCCAGGATTTCTCCCAGACTCCACCATTTCAGTTCAATGACTTCCTGAAACAAAATTCACATTTTTGTATTCAACAGCCGTTTATTGTCCCATTGCTTTTTGGACCCATGGGAAGTTAAGCATTCACATGACTTGTGGAAAGGACTTTCGCACACACTTTCTTAAAACTATGTTCTATGTTTGTTTTGAAAATGGTTTCTGCTACTTCATTTAATATTAATACTTTAATGTTAACAAATATTTCCAGTTTACCTTCTCTACACTAGTCATGCTTTGTCATCGTCTGTCATAATCGTCTCCCATTCTCTGCCATTCCACCAGTAGTTCCATCACCTATAAGAAGGTGAAAAACAGTAGAAATTGCCTATAGTTTCTAGATTTGGTAAGCTGTGGAAGTAACTTCTCTGTTTTACCAACATCCACAGGCACAATTGCTCATAAACGGCCTAACTGCAAGTAGTGGTCCAGCTCTCAAAAATGCACAAGGTAGTAAACCATTAACATCAGAGGTTGTTTGAAAAATGCTGTCCTCTGCGGTGTTTATAAGTTAGGATAGCCTGAGATCCTTGGATAAGAACAGCCGCTTTTGTTGATCCACCATTAAAGTCACTACTCAAGCATATGATGTTGCAGTGCCTGCAGTCATTACCAAATCCAGTAAAAAAGAAAGAGTAAAAAAGGGCTTTCTCAATCTAGTCGCCATGCCTGGTGATATGAGGTATTTTACTTCTGATCCTATGGTTGAAGAATACTGTATGATCTCTAGGTAAACTCGTCAGTGCCTATTTTCCTTAGTTCTCTCCTTTCAGTGTTGCTATTAGCATCCAGTTTTATAAACAGCATTCAGAAACTTACTTTCTCTCTTACGCTTCTAAGGAATTGGATCTAGTTGTTGACTGTTGACCAGACTGGGGAATGGACCATAACATCCTGTTTCTTACTTGCCAGGCTCCCAACCTAATAATTCAAATCCTATTCTGCAATCTCATGCTAAGTTTCAATTTAACGAAAAGACCCTTGATGCATTTGGTGAAGACAAGGTAGAAAATCAGTGTCTTCCAAAATATTGCCTAAAAAAGCTCATCAGGTAGCAACATGGCTGTGAGTTGTTGGTCTGAATGAGGGCAATCAGAGCTCTGCCAACAGAAAAGTTAGTGTCTTCTCTTTGTCTTTCAGGCTGTTCCAAGTGAACAGCTTTCTCACTTAGCTTGTTGACCTCTTGCATAGAAGAGGCCCAGACTTCAGTACAGTGGAGTCTCACTCATCCACCAATTTTTGGCATGTGTTGATTGGGATTTATGCCTTTCTGAGTTAAGCTAATGTGTCATCTATATGACACATGCCAAAGAGATAGACAAACAGAATCATTTTGTCTAGACCAAGAAAACAAGGGTTTTCTTCAAAATCCATTGTTAGTAGAACTCGATTCAGAGACAACAGGGATCATTTTATTCGTTCTTCTTCCTCAGATTATGATGGTTAAAAGCAAACTTTGGAGGTAAAACATTTTGTTTATTTCATACTAAGCTTAAAGATAGCAAATTGTCAGGCTCGGATGCTGCCAATAGTCTCCAACTTCTGCTTTAGAAAGAGGGATGCTAATGTTTATGGTCATTGCGAAGGTCAGTAGTAGGTGTACTGTGATCTTTAAATTTCCTTTAGCTCTTCAGATTTTGGAACAAGCGCTGTTGTCCCTGAAATTTCTGATAAAACATTTTCATGGCCTATATCAGATCTTGAGAGCAAGTCTGATTGAAAATCTAGCCATTAATTTGTTGGGTTTTTTCAAATACTAATTTTGATAAAGTTCAAGAGTGTATGAAACAAACTAGTTATCTCACTAACGTCTGAGTTTAGGCAGAGTGAAGGGAGAAGACCTGTCCATCCTGTATGTGGCAGTAGACCTTAGATTAAGAGTGTGTCCTTTTACCAGTGGAATGCAATTCAGCTTTTCTAGATCATTTCATTAGAGACTGGTGCTTTTTCCTGTGCTGGCATCATGAATTTGTGCACGTAACTAATGTTTTGGTGAGAAGCCAAAATGAAAAAAATTAGGTTTCTATCCAACCTAACAGGTATACTTCAGGTTTTCCTTACAAAACTACAAAATGTTGCTTTATGCAGGAAGAAATATTTATGTTGAATTAAAATGCAGTGCTACCATGAGCACTTCATAAGAAAAGCAAAGGAAGTAAAGTAACTATATCACAAAACTTTGTGCCTTTTTCTAGCCCCTGGGCTCCATTAGATTTGAGCATTCACCTAAAATCTGATACGAGGTTTTGGACTCAGTAATGATTGTTTATGTATGAGCCACATAATCGCAGTTGTCATATCGACTAAACCTGCCAGAAGGGACCTTTGTCTCTCCTAATAAAAGCCAACTACAGCATAGATTGTCTTCATGTTTTGCATCGAAAATACAAAGTGGACACATTTCCCGCTTCTAAGCATATGTAAAATATTTATCTAATTCAGTTTGAAAATTTTTTAATCTAAAATTGAAAAGCTACTTCTTGTGGCCAGAAAGGAATACTCTATATCCCTGCATAGCTCTAGTCAAAATATTTAAGGAAATGTCTATACTGAACCCAGATTTTGTGGGGTGATAATTTTCTTCTGTTCGAGTCAGAGGCAGACTTTTTCTACACTGGTTAAAACTAAATTGGTGTTTCTTCATGAGTTTCTAAAAATATTAATGAAAGTCTCAGTAGCATCTATTAGTCTATAAAGCATATTTCTTTACTAAAAGTAATTGAAATTGGTCTTAGTTAATAGAGCACTATTTAAAACCAATGAAAAAAATGTATTTTAATTTTCAGTAAGCTCATTGTTTCTACTACGTTGGCAATTAGTTGAGTTAGTTACTCATGTTGGATAGTTTGTGGACAGCATTTCAGAAGAACAGAGGAGTTTTTCAGATCTCACATTTACCTTCCAAGTAAAGTTGCTTTAGATTTTCCTACTTCATACTTTCCTACTTCAACTTCATAGATTAATGTCTGCTTCTCTCCCCTCCTTAAATTGTTCCCATAGGCATACAACTATAATTAATCCATTAGATTTTAGACACTTAAGACTTAGTGTTTAGGTAACATTTGTTTATAAAAATTGTTTGCTTATATAGGATATCCTATCAATATGTAGGAGTCTCTTAAAAATAAGAAAGAATTTACTTTTAAAAATTGATTTTACTTCTATGAATTTTGTTGTGAAAACAGGATTCTATACTTCAGCTTTTGTACATCTTTTCTGCTTCCAAGATGACACTGCAGTAGACCAAATGTAACATCATGCAGATACAGGCAACTTGTACTTTCATTTGATGTTTCACCTGGATTTTGATGTGAAGTTTTACTCTCTTGTTTCTCTTCAAGACTGAATGTGTGATGGGATACTGCCATTGAGTGCGTTGTGCCGTTGTGCCAATTGAGGCACTTTAATGTGGCCTTTCTGTTATTTTCAGTGGCTACCTACCCCTCTTTCTTTCATCCCTGCCAGACTATACACTGCAAGAGAGAGTTTAAGGAAGAGTACGAGCCTGAAACTTCTTTCAGTTTCCATTTCTTTCCCACCAAAACCATTTACTTTGAAATTTTCCTTTTCCCTGACAGACTGAAATGTTCTTTTTGTATCAAGACTGTGTAAGAAGATGGGAAATGGTACAATGTCCTGGTAGCATTTTCCCCATAGCTGTAGCTTAAACTGTGAGTTCTTTGGGACAGTGATTGCTTTGCCTTTACATTTTGCAGGCAGCTGTGCTTGACTTTCGCAACAGTCACTGACAGTGATCTTTGCATGTAAACATTGGCCCATAAAATTCTGCATTTCCTTAATTTTGTGAAGTGGTAATTTGCTTGCATGGGCCAGAGATACTTCTGAGTAGTGAAGGCTGCAGGTAGCTCTTTTGCTATAAAATTCTCAGGATGCTTTCTACCTGAGCCTGTGGGTAAGAATTAGGGGACAGACCAATATGGGTGACACCATTGTGGGTGTTTACTACAGGCCATCTGATCAGGAAGAGGCAGTTGATGAGGCCTTCTACAGACAGCTGAAAGTTTCCTCACAGTCCCAGGCCCTGGTTCTCATGGGAGACTTCCACCACCCTCATATCTGCTGGAAAGAAAACACACCAAGGCATGCACAGTCCAGGATGTTCCTGCAGATCATTGATGATAACTTTTTAACACAAGTGGTGGAGGAGCCAAGGAGAGGAGTCCTACTGGACGTGATACTAACGAACAAAGAAGGACAGATTGGGGATGTGAAGGCTGGGGACAGCCTTGGCTGCAGTGACCATGAGATGGTGGAGTTCTGGATTCTGTGTGGGCAGCAAGTAGGATTACACCTCTGGACTTCAGGAAAGCTAACTTTGCCCTCCTCAAAGACCTACTTGGAGGAATCGCATGGGTTAGGACTCTAGAAGGCAGGGGAGGCCAACAGAGCTCGTTAATATTCAAGAACCACCTCCTCCAAGCTCAAGATCGGTGTATCTCTATGAGTAAGAAGGATGTAAAGGAGGCAGGAGACCTGCATGGTGAGCGAGGAGCTTCTAGAAAAACTCAAAGGGAAGAAGGAAATGTTCAGGATGTGGAAAAAAGGACTATCCACTTGGGAGGAATATAGGAATGTTGTCAGAGCGTGCAGGGATGCAACAAGGAATGCTAAGGCCCACTTGGAATTAAATCTAGCAAGGATGGTCAGGGACAAGAGGAAGGGCTTCTACAGGTACATTGGTAGCAAAAGAAAGACTAGGGGAAAAAGTGGGCCCGCTGCTGAATGCGGCGGGTGCCCTGGTGACACAGGATACAGACAAGGCAGAGTTACTAAATGCTTACTTTGCTTCAGTCTTCACTGCTAAGGCCGGCTCTCAGGGTTCCCAATACCTGGAGGTAAGAGAGAAAGCCTGAAGAAATGAAGACTTCCCCATGGTCGAGGAGGATTGGGACAAAGACAACCTAGGTAAACTGGACACCCACAAGTCCATGGGCCCCAGTGGGATGCACCCCCGAGTGCTGAGGGAGCTGGCAGATGTTATTGCTGTGCCACTCTCCATCATCTTTGAAAAGCCATGGAGAACACGAGAGGTGCCTGTGTCACTCCAGTCTTCAAAAAGGGCAAGAAGGAGGACCTGGGAAACTACAGGCCAGTCAGCCTCACCTCCATCCTGGAAAGGTGATGGAACAGCTCGTACTGGAAGTTATCTCAAAGCACATGGAAGAGAAAAAGACTATCAGGAGTAGTCAATATGGATGCACCGAGGGGAAATCCTGCTTGACCAATCTGATAGCTTTCTGTGATGGCATGGCTGGCTG
>VZSC01012393.1:119986-142684 GCA_013398225.1 Steatornis caripensis | reverse complement strand
AAATATCTAAAGGGCAGGTGTCAAGAGGACGGGGCCAGGCTCTTTTCAGTGGTGCCCAGCAACAGGACAAGGGGCACTGGAACACAGGCAGTTCCACCTGAACATGAGGGAGAACTTCTTTCCTGTGAGGGTGACAGAGCCCTGGCACAGGCTGTCCAGGGAGGCTGTGGAGTCTCCTTCTCTGGAGATATTGAAAACCCACCTGGACACGTTCCTGTGCAACCTGCTCTGGGGGCACCCGCTTTAGCAGGGGGGTTGGACTGGGTGATCTCAACCCCTACCATTCTGTAATTCTGGGATCATAGCAACAAACATGTTGGTTGAAACTCCTACACTTTGTAGTAATTTTTGTGTTAATTGTTGTTATGCCCATCCACTGTGGTTTCCAGTAGAATCACTTTCCCTTCAGTTTCTGTCAATTTCAATGCTCCCTTTTCAATTTTCTTGTCATTACCTCTTGCAGAGAATCTAGCCTTTTATTTAGAGCTTCATTCCCTTGGGCTGTCTGCTGAGACCTGCGGGATAAAGTAATTGTTATTGAAGCAAGGGGGATAGAGTTAGGCCCCGTGTGTGGCACCGAGTCAGCTTTTGTTGGAGAAAAGAAAAGTTGTAACAGAACTGACCTGCTTTTTGGCACATTTAAATTGTGCATGCCACGCTTGAATGGAACCCAACACAAAGTTTAGTGTTGAAATGAGATACAAGGAGAATAGATCATTAAAGAAGTGCCAAACAGCTGCGAAAGCGCAATTTTGCTGAATGCTGTTTCCCTTGAGAGTTTTTTCTGTTGCCTGAGAAGCTGCTGTATTTACATCCTTCACTAATGTTGCCACTAGACTTTTTGGACTATGGGTCAAGGAGGCCAGAATGGATTTTCAAATGCTAAAATGTATGGGGGAAATGAATTTTAATCCTTTCTTCCCCAAATACAGCTCTCCTAAATCTATAGTAAGTATTCTGAAATCTTGCTCCTGAAAACAACAAGTAATTGACGTACGTTTTGTTTCCTGGACTCATTTTAATTTAACCTTATTTATGTCAGTTTGACACAAGGTATTAATGACAGGCATTCTGTAAGTTATCCATTAAGCATGCACAACTCCACTCTGTGGAGTTTTGTTTTCACACGAGTTGCTTTTACCTGAAGTACACCACATATAAATATACACATATGTATATTAAGCACATTGTGCTAAGTAGATGGTCTTGTGTTCTGGCTGTTGCATATGATGTTACAAGCTCAATGCTTATATTGTCAGGGTTAGTCTGTTTGATACCTTTTAATAAGCATAATTAAATTAAAATAATAAGCATAATAATAAGCATAATAAATAAGCATAAGATCACCTTTATTTAGTTTGGTTCCTTCTAAACAGGAGATACATTTCTATGACAACAGCAGGCCCAATAAGATCCTGCGTTAATGGCATAACATGGATATAAAAATAAAAGCCTAATTCTTAATCACTTGATATTTTATTTGTAACTTCAGAATAGTCTAAAACCTTAAATGGAAAATTCAATTCGCAATTATTTATAATTCATAATGCAAATAAAAATTGTTTTCAACTATGTTCGTTCTCATCAGCCAAGCACTGAGGGCAAGGGAGACATGTACAGTGTTTCAATTTGGAATTAAAAATGGCAGTTTTATAATGTATAATAAATACTTTGATGAGAGATCTGCTAATTTGCATATGCTGATCTGTAAATTTCTTGTCATATGTTTCTACTACAACTGAATTCGAGAACAACTGAAGTTCAAATAACCTTTGACTTTCGTAAATTAATTTAGAAAAAGGTTTCTTTTCATGTTTCATATTCCTTGGATTGTTGCGTGATTTGTCAGTATTAGCCATTTTTCACTTTAAATACATTACTCCTGAAGATTGGAGTCTTCCAGTCTTGTAAATTTATAGCCAGTAATACATGCAAAAGCTGTTTTAAAACATCAATAGCACTGTGCACCTTAAAATTACTGGTTCTAGAAGAGGTGTACAGAACAAGGAAATGATTGGTTATTCAAAAGTACATGGAGGGAATATTAGAGAAAATTGCTTTTACATGTCCTCTGGAGGACTCTTTCTAATGTGTTCTCAGTCCTTTTAAAGATTAATCGGGAGAAAGCAAGCACAGCTTAAATTTTGCTGTTTCGCTCTGCAGTTCACTGGTTTGTAGTTTATAAACAGCATCAATTTAGTTTGTCTCATTTTTCTCTCAGGTTTCTCAGCTTCACCAATCTGTAGCCAGAAATGTTTATGCGTACTCTCGTATTACAGATGAAACATCTTTGAACAGATTCTAAGGACCTCCTTCCTTATGGCTGCTTTGAAATATGCCTGATGTTAATTTCACTTAAAACAGAACATACTTAATTTTTGTTAAGTTTTTTATATGTTCTCTTTTATCTATTTATGTGCTTATCTATGTCTCTTCAGGGTATTGAAACATTAGATAGCGATGCACGTACATGGTTTTGCAAAGCTCCTGTCTTCTGGCCTTGTTTTTACAAGCTGGGGAGGCAGGAAAAACAGCTAGGTGTGCAATAGTCAGAATCTTGAGAGTCTCATTTTTTAAATAAATAAGGATCTGAAATTTAAAATACTTTGTTTCTTTATCATATGAATAGCACTTACCTGAATTTTTCAAAATTTTCTGATTTGCCTTGAATTCAAAGATAGTTGAAGTGCTCATAGGGATTTTCTAGATGGAAATACTGTTTTAAATTTATAAATACCCATAAAAAAGATCCTTAGAAGTACTTAGTCTTAAAATAACTTGTCCATTGGAAGTTATATTTGAAAATGGGACCTAGGCACTCTTGCAAATATTGTGCCTAGTCCAGCACCTTCAGCAACTTTTTCCTGTGGCCAGCCTTATGATGTTTTTATCCTGTGAGTTGCAGCCAATTACCCATGAAAGTCATGCATCTGTTTTCATGAAGCTGCCTGTGTCTTGACTTAGTGTTGGAGCACGGGTCTTCTCTCACGTTGAAGACACTTTTGACATTGAAAACACTCCTACCATTATAATTTGCTTCTACCATATCAGTAGCACATGATGCAGGACTTTAAATAATAGTGAATCCTTTATAAAGATAAGGCATTGTGTGGAGGAAAAGGAAAAGGAAGAGGTCACTGAAAAAAGCCATTCAGCTGTCTGATTAATTCCTCTTTTTCTTTGATTAATGCAGAGTAATTCATTACAATTTCTGCTCTTAAAATTGACAGTCCTATGTAAATTGCAACCATTATTAACTTGCATTGTGTTGCATCCTTAGGAAGACTTTGTAATCACCAAATTACAGACAGGTTGAGGTTGAAAGGGACCTCTGGAGGTCATCTGGTCCAAGCCCTCTGCTCAAGCAGGGACACTTAGAGCCAGTAATGTTTAAAATTAGTATTCTTCAGCCCCACTATTGCTGTGGCCTCCTTGGTTAAGTCTTCTGCCCACTAACTTTCCTATAATACTCATCTGTCTGAAAAGTTTTTAACTTTTAAAGTTATCTGAGTTGCAATAATATTGGTTCCTGTAATGTTTGGGGATCTCTACATCTGGCCTTTCTGAACAGGATTAATTTTCTGGTGTGCATTTTAAAACATTTTTATTTGTAACGGAAGACACATTTTTACTGTTTCATATTATGTTCCCAGTTTGCATGTCACACTATCACCAACACATCCAAAACCAGAAGTGCTTGCTTAAATGCAGATCCTGCTGATGTGTACCAGTGCCAAATTTTATGCTATAAAAATTAATTGGGAGAGTTGCTGAAGTATCTTACTGCTATGTAAACTTAAAAACTATGTATTCATCTCATTCCTATGTGTACTTAACAACAAAAGAAAACACTTCTCCTTAGCAGGAGAAGAAAATAATTCTGCAGAACTAGATGTGCCTTCGCTGAAATTCTGTCAACAGACTTTGTTGATCATGGAGCAGTTTCCAGAACTGCGGATATATTTGTATCTGTAACATGGAAATAGGGATCTAAATTACAGAAATTCTGAACTTCTTTAGACATGTGTGTAATCATTATGTGACAGATCTAATGCGGATGACAGCATTCTATGCTCATTCCCTGTGTATCAAACTTTCTAATACGTGGAACTTTTGTATTGTGGAAAACAGATTTATGACTCAATCTGTGACTGACATGAGTTATGTAAAATCATATGTGAGTGAATGCTTTCCAATGGCACATTTAAAAACACAAAGTATTTGCCTTCTTCCAGATGGCATTTAGAATAAATGTTCTGCACACTCATTATCAGGGATTCCACATCTCCCACTGGAAGCCCCCAAAATACTGTTTTCCCTATCCTGGTCCTCAGTGAGAGAAAGCATAACTCTTTGTTAGGGAGTTGGGATATACTGGAAGGAGTGTGTACCTGTGGTTGCATAAATGCTACCTTACATATCAGTAACAAATCTTTAATAGCTGAGAAATTGCTTCCTTCTGGACTGAAAAAAAAATCTAGATATCTTAGAAAAATATTTGCCACATCTGGAAATAAAAGCTCATGAATGAATACATTTTTCCTAGATTGAAAATTTTTGAAGTCATTAAACATGAGAACAAATAGCCGAGTTGAGCTGCGAGGTAACTGCATAACTGATAACTGCTGTCTCGGGTAACTGCATGGACTTAGAGTCTCTGACTCTGGAGATGTAGGATGAAGCTGTATAGGTTAGTGGCTTCACTAGCTTTGTGGTAGCAGAGGTGAAAGAAAGAAGGTAAGGAATCGTCTCTATGCGTTCTAGTTCAGTGTTACCTTTAAATATTATGTGGGAGGTAATCAAAGGAAGGCACAATTTTTTTTTCTGTGAGATTTGAGGCACAGCTTGTTATGATGCATTGGTATAATCCTTGTTTATGAGTCACAGGCCCAGTCCATAGATGTATTTCAACATATGTATAATTTTTAACATGTGGACAGTTGCCATATGAAGACTCTCAGGCAGTTTTATATGGGGTGTGAGATGTATCCCCATTCTTGCTTGGTATTGTTTGTGAAGAGCTGCAGCATTTTAGTCATGTTGAATGTGGATGAAACATTTTAAAAGCAGGATCAGAGCTGACAGCGGCAGACTTAAAGAGCTATACGAATACAATTTTAGGACTAGCACCATAGTATGTAAAACATTTTGGATATTCTTTCTGATGAGAAAAGATATGATAGTGTTAATTTGCCATTACTGTTTTCTACATTTGACAATGAAAAAACTTGATTGATTCTGGCTATGTTAATTTTTGTTCTGAAAAGCAGTAGTGTGAGAACAAAGGAAGGAACACAGTAAAAATCCTGTGAATGCCTGTTTGTAGTACAAAGTTTATTTTTCCTATACCAGACTTCCATTCAAAAGGCCAATTTCATACTTTCTGTAGTATGTTCTTACAGTAGAAACTTGCTGCAGGTCATTTCAGAAGGGAAAACTGTAACATAAAATGTGATTAAGCAGTTGTAAAGACTACCAATAATCTCAACAGTGTTATGCTATTTAGGGTAGACATAAAGTTACCAGTCCTGCCAAATCATTTGTACTCTCTTGTGCTGCTAACTTTATTATCAATCTGATCAATATTGCACGGTTGGGACATTCTTCCATTAAATACATGAAAACAATTATATTTTCCCAGCTATATTGTAATCAGATTTATTTACTTTCAGAGGTCTATAGGTTTACTGTGTTTCTTTTGTTTCTGACAAATTATTTTTTTTAAATGTGGAATGGGAGGATAAGCAACTTGATTCTTTTTGAAAGTATGAGCATTTACCTGAAACTACGTAGTAATTCTTTGTAAGCAGAAATTAATCTTGCACTGTCTTATAAGGAAAAATAGTATCAGCTACTCAATGAAGTACTGCATGTTTGAAAACAGCTCATGAAAACACCTAATTAAGGTGCACAGTTATTTGCTTCTCTTAAATGCTATTAATATTTAAGATTTTAGAGGGAATACAAAATCTTGTGTTAGACCTTTTCAGTGTTTAAGTCCTGAGACTGAAATTTTGCCTGGCTTCCAACCTTTGTTTGATTTCTCTGATTAATAAAAGTTAGGTCTTCTGTAGTGAATTTGGATGTATGCTGTTTGGCATTTAAGTGTAGCCTACTTGGCACTGATGATTTATTTTGCTTTTTAAAGGCCATGGTTAAAAGTTTTATGGACATCTACCAACTTGCAAGTTCCAGAATTGACAGGTTAGTGAGAGAAACAGCACCTCGTCAGCTTCACACTGGAGGCCTGAAGTCCAAGTTCCAAACAACTTGTCCTCCTGAGAGTTTAGAATTGGTAAGTCTGCTTTTCAAGTAATTTTTGTCATTTGGATCTGGTTTTCTAGCCAGCATCTGCCTTGATGCGGCATAGTTTCTGTAGGGAAATACAATAATATTTCATTATAAACGTAATAGAGCAATAAAACTAGTGTCCACAGAAACCTTCTGAGACTTTCTCAGACGAGAAAGGGGGTGCTAAAAGTTATCAGGAGGATTAATTTTACTATTGTCTCTTTTACATTGTCTCTTCTTCATTGGTGCTGTCGCTGGAAATGTATACATTGTGATTTCTTTGGTTTTGGAACCTGAAGAATGTAACCATCTAAAGATATAGTGCCATGTTAAAACAGAATATTAGTAACTGTGCACGTAAACAAAATGTTTGTTAGAAGATGTGATTTTTTTTTTTTTAGACAATTGTGGTTATGAATAATACTTCTCACTAAAGTTACAGGGTTAAAATACAATTTCAGAAATCGTTTCTTGTCTAAAATGTTGTTGCCCACAAAGATACTTGGACTTGTTTAGGGCTAATAAGGTGATCCTTCAGATCTGAGATCTCTCTCTAGGGGGGTTACCACATGCAGGTGTATTTGTGTCACGCAGGCAAGAGGCCAAATATATAAACTGTCATAAATACATAGCCAAGTATGTTTAGAATGAGACTGTGTAAGCTGTGCAACTTACATATACTTGATGTATTTCTTCTCCATCTTTCATTACTTTTCAACATAGAATAAAGTATAAAGCTTTGGAGGTTTTTTTTTCTTTTTTTGTTCTCTTCTCCTTCTTCTTTTATTCTTGTGAAGCAAAGGACCATAAATAAAATGAGAATTATTTGTCTTTCTTTTTGAAACAGAAGATCTTCAAGAACAGAGCCATCACTAATGCAAATGACAAACACATTGGCAAATGTATATTCAAAGGCTGTGGCTGTGACTTTTGTTGTTTCCAACAGACTTACAGTAGTTTATTATCCTGCTTCTGAATTGGATTAGCACAATGGGAAATTAGTGCAAATAGAAAAGATATTAATCAGTGCTGAATTTCAGTTTTGAGATCTTGAGATGATAATTGTTGAATGAAAGCTTTGTTTTATTTGTGACTGCACAACCTTTCTAAGAAACTAAATGAAATTGCTTCACTGAAATTGCTTCTTTTCTCCTCCAACCAGACTTTCTTTATGTTATCTGCTAGGTTTACATGTGCCCTGCTGAGCCTGTGCCCAGTGTAATTGGGTTGCTCCTTTGCCTGTTACGATTGTTTTTGTTGTTTAAATCAAGATGACCACTTGTGTACTACGGATTGGGAAGTCTGCCAGACTCACTGCAGTGAGGCTTGCTTTCATTTGGATTGAGAGAGCTTTTAGCAAAGATTACGCTAGTCCTGACTATGAAGGGCTATGCAGTAGCTTGATATATTACAGTGAAAACAACCAGCTTGCTCCCCCTGCTCCCTGATGCCTGTGGTTAGATGTAGTACTTTTTAAGTAATTTGTTTCTGCCTACAGGATCAATGTAAAGATGATACTTTTTGTGTTGTAGTAGGACCTGCTGGCCCTTCTGGCTCCTCCCAATGGGGAGAAGAATAGTTCTTCATTCAGGTGCAGTTTAATTTGAACCTAAGCATAAACATGAATAGAAAGTGTTTTAAAATGTTAATGTAAAGGCAAAAACCTCAGAATTATAGATTCTCAAGTTTGCATGAAAAAAGTCTAAGTGTTTATGGTATATTTTGTAGTATTTGAGTTTTCTGCAAAGCTTGTCCCTAATATTTACAAGAGTTGCATCAAGCATGACTTTTAGTAACTTCAGGCATCACAGCTTTCTGGAGTGACTTACATTATAAAGTTTCAGCCAATACTGTTCTGTTCTGATTTTCAGGAATAAGTTTTACACTAAATTTATTTCTGTATTGAAGAAGTAGAACATTATTTTGCTTGATTATTTTAAATGAAAGGGAGTAATGACTTTTCTTGAGCATCTGTTTGGCTTTCGAATTGTACACACTTTGTTGGTTTTGATCCACTGTGTTTAATCACATACCCAGTTCTAGTAGCATTGCAGGCAAAACTTTTCATGTAGGAGGCAAACACAGCACCTGGACCATATTAATTGCAGGTCTTCATGTGACGTATGCTTGTGTTCCTAGAACAGTAACCTATTGCTCAGTGCCGAAACACATTTTTGAAGTGCCTTTCAGGTGTGTACCGTATGTGGACTCTTACCTTAAAAGATTGGGTTTTATCTCGCTGTGTCTCAATGTCTTGTGTGCTGGTTGCGTAAGTAAGGTCCTTGTCCTCCCAACTATCTGTTGCATCCAAGTTTGGGCCATTCATCAGTATTGATCTTTTCCAAGTTCAGAAGGTATTGCTTTCCTAATTGATCTTTTTGTACTGAAATTTGCTAACTGTGTTGCCTTCCTTTCTATTCACACCACTTTTTTCCTCTTCTGTTGCTTTGGATTATGCTGATAATTGTAAAAGCAAAACTGATGCCATAAGGCAACATCAGTGATTCTGACTCCTCATCTTTTATCCAAGACTCTGAATTGATCTCTCCATCCTCCAGTCTGCTTCTCGGCCAACCACTTTTCTCCTAGTCAATAGGGTTTAGATTCTGAGATTGCTATGTGTGCTCATGCTAATACCAACAGAGAGGGACAGGAAGGGATATGATTATGATGGACAGAGATGAGATGAACGCTGGAAACACTGCTTACAGAGAAGAGAACTATTATGTGGGGTGAAGGGGAGTCAATAGCAGAATGTCTCTGTACTCTTCATTAGTGTCCAGCTATCCGTCTGTCGTACTTGTCTCTGATGATTCTTCCTCTGTGCAGAGAAAGGCCCTGTGCATTTTTCATTCTTGCAACCCTTTAAAATTCAGAATGGCTGAAATACAGATTATTGGTTTTCTACCTAAACCTTACTTTTTTCTATTTTTCCCTATTCATGTATCTCTTTTCTGTTTTTTATTTTAAAAATTCTTCTGTTTTTCTTTTTTCTTTACCAAATGCTTCTGAAATTTCCCTTACATTTCTAAAATGTCTTTTTCTTTCATTTCTGTTACCAAACCATTAACACTTTGTAATAGTCTTTCTTTGCAACTATAACAGTTTCACTTCTGTGCATTTCCTTGTTTTTTAAAATTTGCGTTCTCTGAAGTGCAAGTACCATAGTCACGATTCTGTCCTCCATAACTCACTGCATGCCCACATTAAGGAGCATATCTGTAATTGGTAGTATTATAATAATAAGAGTTCAGCTAAGAAGATGTCATTGATATGGCCATATGTAGTTTTAACTATAAGCATATAGGTTGCCAGAGGAGGAACAGAGAAGCCAGCAGCCAGCCTCTAGCATGAAAAAAGATGGAGAATTATTTCACTGTGCACTGAGCTTGGTACTGGACCGGCACTGCTATTTTCTCCATGAAATTTAAGAAACTGTATTGTTTCCCTCTACATGTCTCTGCCTCTATGTCTTCTTAGGATTTTCCTTAGGAAAGCTTTAGAAGGTGAGTTTAGTGGAAGTACTTCACTGGTAGTAACTAACTGTACACATGATCTGTATGTAAGCAGAGAAGATACCAGCTAAAATGTTCCTGTATTTCTTTAGTCCTGCCCAATTCTTGTTCAGCAACATCTAGTAATATAAACATCACAAACTAAACTGCGCTTCAAGGTTTCCTATTAAATGAACACTTTCCAGTTACTTTAACAGTGCTGAGTTCTGTTGCTTTGATCCATTTTACTTCTACAGATATATTAGTTTATTACTATACTTGCACTTTCAGTCAGAGTTGCAGTAATAAGTAGGCTTTGAACTGAGAGCTTTAAAGTGCTGTACTGTGCAGTAGTATAGTCATAAGCAATTACTTTGTGGGTGCTCTGGGGCAACATGTGGCATCATATTAGTCACATGGCAAGCACGCGAATCCATGGTGTCTGTACTGCCAAAGAGTTTGTTGTTACAAGCACAGTGTTGTGGGGAGTGGATGCCATGACACTGTATTTTCCAGTGACCTGACACATATGAGGAACTGACAGAATTTAATTCATTGTAAAATTTCTCCAGAAAGTGTTTTTGTAGCTTTCAGTCATAAGATTTTGTGCCGGATGTTAGTACTGCAGTCAGAATTTTAAGAATTTAAAGTATCCTGTTACCAGTTTTGGCAAATAAAAGCAGCCACTGTTATATTACAAGTGGTCAGGTGTTTCTCTGATCCTGAATGTGCAGCTGGTCTGGTGATATTCCTTCCTTTTTTCTGCTTTCACTTCAGAATCCAAAGAGATTAGGAAATGAAGGGGGAAATACAGTAGTTTACAAAGATGATGAAGAGAGAAAAGCTTTGTGTGCACTGGAGAAGTGGAAATTTGGGGAGCCAAAAGGATAACTTTAACTGAAAGGGGGAGAAGATGAGTTTCATGTGGGTGAGAGGGGTGAAGTGAAGGTCTGTAAAAAGAGCAGCTTTCTCAAACTAACCACAAAAATAACTATTGGCTTTGGGTGGTTCTTGTAACTGAGACTGAAAATGAAATCACTCGTTGCTTTATGTGGTTTTGCATCATCCTTACTTTTTCCCCCCACAGTTGTGACTGTCTGTCCTTTGTCTGAAAATGCCTAGTGTTATCACCTGAAGTACTGAAATACAGGAATTGTAGGTTCTGGTAAGGTGAGAGAAGCAAGGAGAATGATCTTATGCATGAAAAATCCGTATCTATTGTTGAGATGCTAGGAATTGACATATGGTCTCATATTTTTATGTTGAAGAACTGCTTTAAGCAAAATGTACACTCTTCTTCCTACTCAGAGCAGTCAGCTCAGCTCTCAGTTCTCATGATCTTCTTGAACCTCATACATGGAGTGGATTAAAATTCAAATTTATCAGTTAACTACACCACTGACAGTTCCTTCCTACTTAGCCAGGCTGGTCGGGACAGTGGTTTTACGTGTCTTTTCTCCATACCCTTTGTTTTCTTGTCCAGTTCAATCTGGATTTCAAGGCTGAGATGTGCATCTAACAGGGATGCAACGTCTTACATTTAGAATTATGAGGACAGAACTGGAGACAAAGAAAAATACGTATCTGTCTTTTCACTTGCTGCATTGGAGAAAGGCACTCACTCCGCTGGTGTCACGTTAAATGTCAGAGAGCGTCTTTCATGGGCCAGAGCCATATCTCTTGTGTTAGGACATGGAATGACTGATGTAGCTGGGGGAATTCTTCCCAGATGTTGCAAGAAGCAGATAGGTCCTGGATGAAAACTCAGCTTGGCTTTTCCACTACTTCATGCTAGCCTGATGCACAGTTGAACTGAAAATATTTTTTGAAAGATTTGGAATTAAACTGGTTTTGTGAAAGATTTGGAGATACCAGTTCTTAATTTGCCTTGCAAGAAGTAATCAGACTTATTTTTATTGTTACCCCCTGTCTTGCAGTGTTTTTTGGAAATAGTCTAGGACAGAATTCAGTAAGATATGGACCTCAAATACTTGTAGCTTTTGCTCAGTAGTGTTAATTACCAGTGTGTGGTTTATTTACTGTGAAACATATGAATGTTCTTGAAGTGATAGTAAGTAAAGAAAAATCTGACAGGCTCACAAGGAGAATTTGCCAACTATTGAGATGATAATAGACATGAAAAAGTGCAAATAGCAGTATAGGCAAAAATAGAAAACTATATTCATAATATTTACTAAGCTTGGAGTCTCTATCAGACTGAATCTACAGAGCAGTAATATCTTCCAGAAAGTATTTTTTTTTACTGAAATATTTGCATTTCTGACCTGATTTTAAGCAATTGAGCGTCACTTGGCAACCTTACTGCATAGCCAAGGAATGCAGGTATGCTAGTGCTCACCTTGTCGTGTGGTTGCTTACACAAGTTATAGTTGTAACCAAACAGTATAAATGACGTAGTTTAAACTGTTTGTTTATTATGTAGTACCAATAAAAAAAAATATGAAACCAATATTATAAATAATGTTATGTAACCTAGGGCAAGGTGTTCAAAAACAGTTAGAGTAATCCAACAACACATTTGCTATTTTGTAAAGGATACTTCCTTTTCTATGCAAAAATTTTTTGATACTCAATATTCTAGGTATGTGAACTTTTAACTTGTCATACTATTGTAACATATTTTGAAATTATAGTAATTTGATTAAAATTTTGCCTATAAGGCAAAAAGTTCACTTAATAGAATCCATATGTAATTAAAATGCAGAACTAAATGTAATCAGACCCCAGTGACTGGTGCCTTCATATTGATAGTTTTACAATGGCCTCTGGGGTTGAAAGTTTATATTCAAGTTACTTATGTAGCAGCACTCCAGAAAAGAGAAGACAGTTTGGCCGTTTTGGCTATGACAATGCCCTGAAGAGATAGTCACGCAACAAAATAGTTGATAGTCTGAATTTTAGGGGAATCTTCCATTGGCAGGTTGTAGAAGCACAAGACTGCTGGAATGTACTACAGAGAATTGCATTCAGCAGCAATGCTGCTACGTAAACATCCTCAAATGAAGGATCTTGCTGTGAGCAAATAACAGTGTATTTTTTTAATAATATGGTTACTTAATTTGTGTGAATTCATGTTTGAATCATCTGAAAGTTATAGACACAACACTATGTACCAAGCCACAAAAGAAGTTTAAAAAAATTTCCTGAACTTAAAAAAAAATAAAAATTATTTTCTCTGGACAGTTTTAAGAGTCGACATCCTGTGTTAGAGTTCTCTAATCATCACCAGCACAATTTACAATCAGAACACACAGAGAGCCAGTTCAGACCAGCTCATCTGTTGACTTTGGCAGAAGCCCTTAATCTCACTGTGTGCAGCTGCCACTTGAGAGCTGGGGACTCGGCAGAGAGCCGAAGGAGGGTGGGATGCAGGGTTGGTCAAGGCATGAACACATAGGCCTGCTTCATTTCAACAGCCATACACTGCTTTTTTTATAGTCTTTTCATTTTACAGCCCCCCTTTTTTTTTTTTTTAACCTGAAATTAAATGAGGACCTCTCATGAGCCACTGCGCTCCAGGCATAAGAAATTGTAATGTCTGGCTTCCAGAAACTGTCCCGTCAAAATGTGCTTCTGATTAGGTGGCTTAATTACAGCTGTGAAAACAATGTTGATTTAGGCCTCAAGATTCCAGTGCATGTCAGCCGTTATTAGCTAGCCTTGGACTGAAGCCACCATTTTAAAACTCTGTACCACTAAAGTCACACACTGCCTGACAACTTTTTATTTAGGCAGAAATGTTGCCAGAAGCAACACATTTTATGCAAAATATTTTTCATTGTGCAAATTTCAAATGTGACACTGTTGATGGCCATAAAATGGGTAGTTATGGGGTGGACTTCACCAAGTCCAAAACCTAACTTCTGCAGCGCCTGTCCCCCCCCAACAAACCAACACCCCCTCACCACCAGCCCCCCCACCATTTCAAATAGTTTTTATAAAGTTTGAGTGACATAATGCTTAATTTTAATTCCTTTAATTCAGTTTTATTCCAAATCCAGCATGTTTCTTTAACCACCCAATTTTATTGCATCTAAATTTCCCTGACAGTTTCATTTGCTGTTGGGAAATAAAATTGCCATTTTTGCAACATGGGAAATAATGGCTAGTTTCAAAACCAATATGTTTGAAACTTCCTTTGCCTGAAGCAGGTTAAGGCACACACTCAATTTACTTTAGGGGAAAAAAGCTCATTAAATAGTTTTTAATATTTTAATATAATTTAAGTAACTGCTTTCACAGTGGGAAGGCTTATTAGGCCCATGTATTTACACCTGCAGAGAGGTAAATGTTTGGGTAATTAGGTGGTTTCCAATACTTCAGCTTTTCAGCCTAGTTGCAGAGTTTATGCTGTAAACACTGTCATCAGACACAACCAGTTCGCTGCATTTAAACATTACATTTCTACTTGTGTTTTACTTTCAAGTGCTTAAGGAAGAGATTTAAGTGGGGTTGTGGATTTTTTTGGTTTGTTTTGTTTTGTTTTTGCCTTGTTTTGGCTTTGTTTTGTCTGTTCTTAAAGTCTCCTTAATGACATGAATTGGCTAAGGAATGTGAGTGAACGTGTGTGGGTGTTAGCTCTCAGCAGAGGCCAGTGCTTTGGAAAAGCGAGATCTACATTCTCATTTCACAGTTGCCATGAAATTCCAAATGTCCATGCTGTGCGGTTTAATGGAAACCATGAAGTTCCTAAATGACCGCAGGCTTGTTCCGAAGTTAAGCACAAAACAAATCTTTCAAGTCATTGGCTGAGTGGCAAAAAAGGAGGGTCATGTTTTCAGGAAGCTAATCTCTTTTCCTTTTTTTCCTTCATGGTTTGCATTTCTATGGCATTAGAAATGTGTTTCTAGTGAGGTACTGGAACTACCAGCTCACAAACAAGGGTCCTCAGTTCCCAGGACTGAAAACAAGACACTTGGAACCTGAAGCTGTATTCATCTCTTAACCTAAATGCGCAGGCCAGTGCAACAATTGTACCTCCCGGAGCAACTAATTGGAAATCGATTTAGAGAAACTAATGATTTGGATAAGGAAACAAGTCTAAAGTATGGGTTCAAGTAAAAAATCATCATGCATTCATTCTCTGCCTGCCGCAGATTAACGAAGAAGGAAGCGAGTGCCTACCCTTCATTTTGTTCAGTTGTTGAAGGAGGAATACTTTTATTTTCTTTGCAAAATAGTACACGAGGTTTCCTGAAACTGCATGTTTCAGAAAGGCCCCAGCTGCTGTGGATGGCAACTGTTGAGTCGGGATACAGCCATGTGATGCCATTTTCCTTATTAGATGTCTTTGCAGTGGTCTTTCAAAATGCGTTTCATGGGTAGTGTGCAATGAGTTTTATTCACCGGTCACACGTGCTTGTTTCCTGTTTTCTACACACCTCTGTTTCTCTTGCCTCCTTCTCATATTCTCCTTTTTTCAGCACTTCAAATTAAAAGAAACTTTAGTGTATTATTACGTATACAGCTAATTCCTTGGTAGGAATAAAAGTATTGGGAGTGCTAGACAGGCTGTTATTTTGAGAACTGGATATTATAGACCAGGACATTTAACCCTGGAAAAAAGTTTTCACAAAAGAACAGAGCTGAGGACACAATTTTACTGGCTTTATAGAAGAAAAGGAATATTCTCTACAAAGGCAGACAAATTCACTTCTTTCCAGACTCAAGGACTTTTACTCAGGCCAGAAGGTGCTTCCTCCTCCTTTTTGAAGAAGTTGTTTCAAGAAAGAGAGCTGAGAAGGTTCTATTATTCCCTGCTAAACTGTGGGTTAAACATAAAGGGAACATCTGTTTGTTCCGAGACTGTGAATTTGCTGAGAAATTTTTGGAGGGGATTAAAGAATAGCTGTGCCTGAATAAGTCTAAGATACTTAAATGGCAAATGAATCCATGCTATCCAGATTGTAATCTTCCTGCTATTTTCTTGGCATTTTAAATTTAGATCCTATAAGGTATAGTGTTGTGAATAAGTATTGTCTTGTTCTGACACCTGTTTGGTTTTGTGTTTGAAGCTAAGTATGTAAAGCACTGTGTATAAGGAGAAAATTTAGTGCTGATCTTCAGGCATTAGCTTTGCTAAATAGTGCAAGATGTGTAGATGCTACCTGTGAGTTGCAATTCAATTGATCGGGGTGATAGGTGGAAGGTTTTTTGTTGTCTTTATGGCTGTGGCCCAGTTTGCAGGGAAAACAGACGAGAGAGTAAGACCTAGGGCCGTGCTTCCAGGAGCCTGGCTCTTTCTCAGCCAGCCTCAGAAATGCATATACGTGCAGCATGCCCCTGCTTATAATGTAGTATGGATAGTGCTACGTGCACCCATTTGAAAAAAAAAATAAAGAAAAATAGAAAAAAAGAAATTTGTGCTATCACTGAACTGGATTGGGCCTGAAGAATCTATTTAAGGGTAAAAGTACATTTAAAATAGTGGGGAAGTAAGTATTCCCCTCAAAAGATATACTTCATAAAGCAAAATCTCATGTTTAGAGGTTTAGGTTTGGATGGCAGGGGGATGCCACCAACGCCCCACCACCAAAGAATTCAGTGCCAGCTAGCGGGCAAACTTTCCTCCACAGGAGACAACTGTCTCTGATGCCGTATCTCCTCTTGGTCTCTGCTTCTGTTTCACTGACTGGAAGGAAGGTCATGAGAGCACAAGGCTGGGTATCATCTCCACCCCTGGTCCCACAGCGAATTTCTCAGCTGTCAGACCTCACCTCACTAGTCCAAATGGAGGCGGAGTGGGTCCTCCGCAGGCCAAAGGGAAATAATGAGAGCAATAAAGAAGAATAGCTGTAAACCATAGCAGTCTCCCTTACTTTGTGCCTTCCTGGAATTTATAAAACTGGATTGTTTTTTCTGTTGATTTGCTCATGCTCTTTTCTCCCGTCTTCTCCTATGATTGTGCATGTTTGCATCCTTTTCAACTGGGAAAAAAAGAACAAACATTTGCATTCCTTTCTGCGACATCTTTGCAGTAGAGGAACATGTTTTTGTAGAAATAAGTGTTTACCTACTTCCATTGCCTGATTGCTTGCATTTTGTACTTTAAGCATAAAAGTTAATGTGAGAAATGAAAAGAAAAAAACCCAACCTTTAAAATCTGTTAGGGAGTATGACTTGCAGATACAAAAAGACAGGAAATTCAGAGTTAGGGCATGAAGCGTAACACTGTTCTTAACTCATAGTTTTATTCCTGTAATGTTGACATGATTTAAGGGCATACAGTCAGCAAGTTACATCTTAATGTTTGTTTTTATTGAGTTTTACATACTTAAGTCACACTGCTTAATATTTACCCAACATATATTTATTTATTTGTTGTTGTTGTTTTTAAATTACATATGAAAACTTTTTGTGGAAGTCTGTGGAACCCACATTATGTAGTGAAGGCACAGTTTTTCCAGTCGATCATAGTAAGGGCCTATTTTCTCCAGAGACTAGGCTCCCTGAAGCAGTTTAGTCTGTTGAATAAACTAGCGCTTGAATGAGTATTAAAAATGTGAAATGAGTACACAGTAAAGAGCTTCATTGTCAGCTAAAAGGATGTTATCATCATAATAATCTTGATTTTTCAAATAACTTCTGTTTTCTTCAGTTTACATAATGGCTCAGTTAAAGAAAGATTTAGAAACAAATGTGCTTCTTAAACTATATCTTTCCTTTCTTATTTTACAACAATTTGTTTTTTTTGTTGGCTTGTTTCAGAAATGCTACCTTTTCGAAAGGAAGGACTCTCTTTTTTCCTAAGCAATCAATTGGCTTTTTTTTTTTTTAAATGGAAGGTAGGGTACCTTTAAAATGCACAGTAAGGAATGAAATTTACTGAAAATTTGGGCAAGAATAGCGTGGTTAAACACCAGCAGAGTTTCTCTTCTGCATGTGATAATATTAGGAAAGCGAAGTGACGTTGTGATGATGCAATGATTCCATTTCATCCTTTTCAGATGGAGTAATTGCTTCAGTTCCTACAGCTTTTTAGATAGGGACCTGTGGAACCTTTAAAGCTTTGCTTTAAGTCACCACCCTTTTGGATCTTGCCCTCAGCTGAAGTTGGCCCATAAACCCATAGTTAGTTCATTAATTGTCACCATTAAGCTGGCATTGCAATACTTGCCTCGGTAAATTTGTACGTTCACCAATATTTCAAAAGTCTTTTGTCCTATCTACCTGTTGCAGGTAATTTGACAAAGAAAGCCCTTGGAGACCAGAGCCAGTGAAGTAATTCACTGATTTTTCAGCTTTTGTTCAGTACCAAGGGTCTCATTGGATCACAAAAGGGTCAGCTGATATGGTGGTTATACGCTTATGGTCAGGGAACTGTTAGTCTTTCAGACTCTGTGTGACATCAGGTTTTGTTTCACAGGGTCTAGTAAATGCATTGCACTATTTTGGGTGCCTAGGCATGTATTGTAGCTTAACCAGGACTTCTCAAAGCTTCCTGACACTTAGTCATCCAGTTTCATTTTAATTTGTGAATGTCAAACATCCTATTGCTTAGGAATTTATAGTTTAATTTAATAACTTACCGAAGTTTACTACACTTTAAATTTAAATAAGAGATTTTTTAGAAGAGCATAGTCTAATCGGGAGCTCTGAGTTAAGGAATTCAAGGTATCATTCTGGAATGTACAAAGCACACCAAGTTACTGAAACATCCTTTGTAAAACAATTTTTTAAAGTTATGTTACATCTTTCTTGTTTTACAAACCAAAAAGCTGAAGAAACCTCTCCTCAAGTCTTGTTCTATGTTCTTCATGACTCTTCTAATAAAAATTTTACATGCCTGATGAAAGTTTGTAGTATTGTATGTGGTGGTGGTGGTGTGTTCTGGTTTTTTGGGTGTTTTTTGTTTTTATTTTTACTCTTCTGTGCTTTCAGAACACACATTTGGCATATATATATATGAAAGGATGAAATTCCGTTAGCATTTTTTTAGTGTTGATTCACATAAATTATGATTGGTATGCAGGAAATATTAGTTTCATTTGCCTAGTGGACTCACTCAAACTGCATGTTCAGACTCACAGAAAGTGATGATCTAGTACCTCAGTTAAGAGCAGTTCTTGGAGGCTGATTGAGCTCAGAAATCTAATAAGAAAAAAAGTTCTGTTGAAGTAATTATTAGTTTTTTTTTTAAATTTCAGTCTGAAGCATAACTGTATATATAAATTCAGCCAAAACCAATAGAGACAGTAAACCTAGCTCACCCACACTCAAGTTGTTTATAACTGATAAGCTTGATTCCTTGCCCAGTTAGTGTAATTTGGATCTTGCATTTACAAAAAGACCTACATGTTAGCCATCAATTGAAATTGAGCCTAAAATACTTTTTTTAGGCTATTCAGATATCAACTGATATTTTATAAGCAATTCTGCTGGAAAGTCAACTGTTTTCCCTAACCATTACTGTTATAAAACTACCCCGTGGAACTCTATTGAATATATACTGCTTCAGATATTGCGTGCAATTTGCAGGAGAAGGATTAATCCCCTCCTGAAGTTACTTCAACGAAGTTTTTACTGGGGATGAATGAACGTTAAAGTGCTTAGTTTGAATAAGCAAACAAAAGTTTGAAAACTGTCCCAAACCTACAGGGAGCCAAATGTACCTCTTCCTGGTGAATCTTTCTCTAAGCTAGTTTATGGGGGAGGGAGATGGAGCCCTTATCATGATTTTGGCTGGGAGGTGGCAGACTGCACATCTGCAGTGGACAGTCCACAAAATGTACACTGTGTTGGCCAGTGCTAAAAGGGTGGAACCCTTCGTCCTCCTAAACCACTGATGATTTTAGTAATAAAGATTCATTTTTAGAAAGTGAAGTTGACAGTAGTAACAG
The DNA here is from genome assembly GCA_013398225.1 of Steatornis caripensis. Taxonomy (NCBI): domain Eukaryota; kingdom Metazoa; phylum Chordata; class Aves; order Caprimulgiformes; family Steatornithidae; genus Steatornis; species Steatornis caripensis. Next base: position 123,039 of record VZSC01012393.1, on the reverse strand, counting down.
TTTAGTACCAAGCATGTGGTATAAGTTAGTCATTTTTTGCTCTATCATTAGGGGATCTTCTTAAGAGGCTACTCAGTTTAGCAGAGTTTAGATAAACTGAAATTTAGATTAGCCTGTAGCCTAGTGCAAATGCAGATGTGCTTACTCAGTATGCACGTGTTTGTAGTTTGGATAACAGATTACAATCAGTCTGTATTTCAAATAGGTGCAGATTAGTTGCATTAACCGTGTCAGTATGCAGATTATGATCCTAATTGTCGTGTCCTACGAACTAACATCAATCTGCTCTATGTTAGGGGATGCTAAGGTGGTCAGTTAATGAGATCAGCATTTCACTTCTCACTTCAGGATTGTGGATGACACCGAATTATGTACTCACAACCAAGTGGACCGAAACAACTTTTTGCTCACCTAAAGGTTTTTTGAGAGATCTGCAATAATACTCTCTGCTAAGAGGCCTTGTGTGTCCCTGGCACTTCATTTTAAGTCCAAGGAATATTATTTTCTTAGTTGAAATCCGAGTGAGATGTTCGCTACATTTTTTTTCATTGCTGCAAAACTAACCGTTTTTGCATCAGCAACCTCTGCCAGAGGCGTGCAAGTCCCAAGTCCTTATGGTTTGCTTCTTTTCACCAGCTTTCATAAAGATAAGTTGGTTCTATGTCCTTGCCATAAATTCCTGTTGAGAGGTGTCTGCTTTACACCTCAATCAATGTATTTTCTATTTGTTTTCGTTCCTCCATGCTATGGCTTCTCTTGAGCTTCCACTTTCTACAAACTGGATGTCTGCTCTTTATGAAAATCATGTTTCTTGTGTGAAAAAAATTTCCTTTCAATGGTTTTTAAAGAGAACTTCAAGGGGACTTGTCCCTGTAGATATGCTGGGAAGGCAAGTAAGTTACATAACCTATCTGAACTTGCTGTAGTTTAGCAAACACCAGAGTGTGAAACGGCTTCATTGACAGTCTTTTAAGTCTTGCGTTGCTGGAGTTCTGGTAGTTGAAACCCATAAGGCCACCAGAAGGCATTCTCTACAGAGTCTCCATTAATTCCACTGTCCAGACACCAGTGCTCATCCAGACTGTTTCGCCCTTGGTTAACAGCATACCACTTCAGCAAAGAGCGCTTGAACATCATCGGTACTTATTGCACATTGGGTTTTCAAGGGCCTTTTCTTACCTTCTCCACATATTTAATACGAATATGCTTGAGAGAAGTAGTGAGCAGACTGGAGTATTCTCAAAGCATCTGCCTGACAAGGAGCAGTGAGTTCCATATTTGTTCTTGTTTTTGTATAGGCTATCAGGAGAACCCTGAAATGATGATTTCCATTTTTTAATAGTTCATTTGTTTTTTAGCTACATAGATTTGTATTTGTGACTATTATTCCTCAAAAATATTGCATATTTGGCAGAAATGCATAGCAAAAATTAATCTTCTGAATGCCTAAAGATTTTTTTAATGCAAGAAATTTGAATGGTAAAGACACTTTCATTGTTCCTAGACCTTTCTCCTTTATGTGGTTAAATGTCACTATTAGAAATAATTACTTTTTCCCTCTTTCCCCTTGCATCCATATTGCTGATACAGTATATCTTTATTAATTATAAAGCGATTCAAGTATTTACTGAATCAGTGTTATTTCTCATTGGCCAAAATGTTTATGTTGATTAGCTGTGGGATTCTGCATTAAAACTAGCCTTTGGTAAAAGATACATTATTGCACTGCTGGCAAGGGTCTGCTGTCCTTGTCCTGTTTAGTAGCAGAACGACTAAATTGTAGTTGCGCCAATTTGGAGAAAGCAGACAAAAAGGAAGGTAGCTAAGCATTTTGCTGTGTGTGAGCAGTTAGAGGGCAAGCAGACACCATGCACATTGACCACCTATTATGAAGCTTTTTGCTGCAATGTCAAGTGAAAGCGAGTTAATTGGGTGAAGCTGTAGAGCATGTTAGGGGCATGGTAAAGGGTTGCTGTCTGACAGCTGAATGTCAGCAGAAGCTAGTGAAGTGTGGCTGAGAGACAGAGACCTGTCACAAAGTTCATGTGGACTATAGCACAGTTAGGGAGATGAAATGTGGTTCTGTCTCACTTTCTCCCTCATTGCATTCAAGCACCTTAAGATTTCACAGTGTATGTGTCAACCCTTGTTCTCTAAGCTGTTTTCTCCTAACACCTCTGCATTCAAATGATTGGACAGAAGATGCTAATGTTTGGCAAAATGAATGTAAATACACTTTTTTCCTTTTTCTGCTAGAGCGACAGTATACATGCAACTCAGATGAAACTTTGAAGGCTTACGTCAGACAGTCACACTGTCTAGGAATTCAGCTGATGCCTGAATAAATTTCTCAAGAGAATATGAAGTTTGACACTTTTAACTAGTTGTATAGGGACTGTTTTCCAACTAGCACTGGCAGAAGAAAAGTCTAAGTGGGGAGGACTACTTCATGAGCTGCTTGTGCCTCAGCAAGGTGTCATGAAGGTTTTAGTGTCTGGTTGTAGTCACCTTCTCTTCTTGCTAGAAAGAAGTGAAGAGCTGAAAGGGAACCATGAGAGAGAGAAATACTGATCTGAGGCACTGAAGAGCTGTGGGAAAACTCACATAGCAGGAAAGGCTTTCTTGGAAGCAAGAGGAGGATCAGTTAAAGATAGTGACAATCTTACACACTGATGTAAAACATGGAGAGGTGTTGCAACGGTTTCATAAGAGTAGAGTGTGCCTTTCAATGTTGTTTGCAACATGCAGCATAAGATAAACCAATAGCCATTTGGGTTAGCTACTCAAATTAAAAATAAATAAATGAAAGTTGCTTCCATTCTTGAGAAAGTGGGAAGACAGTGATAGGCCGCATGGGCAAAAATCACTAAAGAATTTGAAAACTTGGATTGAAATCAGTACAGGCTGAGCATTTCACCGTTAGAGAAGTGCACTATGTAGGTTACCTAATGTTTTGGTATTATTAGTGTAGTGCAGAGAACTTGACCTGAAAATGTGGTAGACTTCCATGTGTATTTCAATGAAGCATCTGGAAGAGAAACTTACTGTATAGG
>VZSC01012393.1:85184-119863 GCA_013398225.1 Steatornis caripensis | reverse complement strand
ATAGGCTGTATGGTGGATTTTGGCCAAAGTATTTAGAGATCATCAAAATTAGCAATGCAAAACCAAATTATTTGCCTTTAAGCCAACAAACCATTGAATATAAGATGTTCATCTGATGTGATAATCCGTCCAATCCCATGCCTTCTTCAAACATACCGGGTTTAAGTATGTTTGAATAAAACAGGATTTTCTTTCAGAAAAACAAATACAATATTATGAAATCTTTCTCTTAATTGCTTTTAATTGAGCCTCTAGAGTGTGATTTCACTGAATGCATTAAATGCTAAAGCATTAGAAAAGTGGGGAAAAAAACCTACTTCCAGATATTTCAGACTCGTATGTTTGTTTAAAAACTCCTGAAAATGGAAGAGGGAATTCTTTGATAATGAAAAAAGCCATCAGTATTGTTGGCTAGCAGCACCCAAAGTGTGTTGTGTGTCTACCTTTCTGACTTAATATGTAAGGAGTTGGCAGCCCATTGAATTACTCTCTGATAGCAAATTGTTTGCAGAATCCAGGCAGGAGTGCTGACAATTAAAATTTATACCGAATGTTACCGTTTTCCTACTTTGTGTCAGAGCACCAATTTAGTCCTACTGCCTCAGCATACGGAATTGCAAAATCATTGACATGGGAAGCAAACTTTCCAGTTTTGGCCAGCATACATTCCTGCTTTGAAAAAGTTTGTTAACTGGCACTGTATTGCACTGACACCCACTCGTAATACTTTCCATTTTAAGCACCAGTTTCTAGCATTTTCATCAGTCAGATGTTTTATTTATTTCTCTGAGAGTGAGAAATGTCTCTTGGAGCTACTTTTAACAACAAAAGACCTGAGCAGCATACTGGAAGTCCATTGGCATTGTCTGGCAAAAGGCAACTCAGTTTTGGAAATAACAGTCTGAGAAGGAGATTGTGAATGAACTGAATATGTGAAACTTTCTCTATAGGGAAATAGGTTTTCCACACAAGTGCTGCAAAATGGTTGTGGAAGACAGTGGTTGTTTCTTTAACGCTTACTGAATTGCTATTGTTACAGTGAAACGATGCAAGCTACAGTGATGGCGTAGGTGGAAGAAGCTGAAAAGAACATTATTGGCAATTTGATATGCTGTCTACTGGTACTACTGTGTATAAGTATGTTCTAAAGTTGAGGTGAGAGGAATCAGTATCAGAAATCAATTGTGGGGAAATATATTGACTGTTTCCCACTTTTCCGTCATCCCTCTCTGCATCTGTGCTTACCTTACATTTCTTCCTACTCTTGACGGACTGTGCTACAGCCTTTCCAGAGATTTTAGGAGTTGCTGGAATTGAGAAGACGCTACAGCTTGCTCCTCTCTCTGCACTTTTGTTTGCTGTCAGGCATATCCTGTGGTCTGGTGATTTCCAGACCACACTTTGGCCTTGAAATCCAACAATTGTCTTTAATCTACCTTGAGATATAAGACTGAACTTATTACTGCATCTGCATCATCACACATGGAACCCCCATATCCAAGTCTTTGTATTACGTTGTGACTGCATTATTGTTCTTTCTGCCCTTTGATTTTGTCCCTTACTCAGCTATTTTCTGTTTTGATTCTAAGCAGTTTCATTACTTTCTTACCTCAGTCGAAGCCATATATGCAAGCTTGTTGTTCGCAACCCAGAAGCCTTAACTCGCAAAAACCTTACCGCTTCTTATTGTTCTGATTTTTGATAATATAGAATGTTACATGTCATAAGAAAGAGGAAGGGAAGTTTGAGCTGCCATGTTTTGAAATGGCATGTTTGAAAGGAGTTTAAAGTGATTAAAATTAGTGGTGGGAAATCCCCAAATTGGGAAGGAGTTACTGTTGTAACATACAAATAGTAGAGGTCAGTTGAAAAGTTGTAGTGTGGTATTATAGTGAAAATTGTGGTCCAGTAAAATTGTCCTTGTGTAGACTTTGAAGGCTGAAACTATTCTGACTGATTTGTGGCTTCAGCTCTGGTTATAGATTCTACTCCTACAATTGATGGTAAACAATATACTTGTAACAGTGAATTTCTTTCTGTAGCTGTCTGTTTGCACCACCATCATAACACATGCATAGTCTTCTAATTCCAAGTGTCTAACCATGCATATCATTCCACAAGTATTGATACATAAAAGCAAAATGGGGTGTCTTTGATCACAACATGATGCTTTTGAGTAGGCTAATACTGCAATAAAAATATATATATAAGGATATGATACATGATGATATTATAATATCTCTTCACAATATCATATGTAATAAAGCAACCCACTATAAATCAGATTTAACTTTGTTAAAACAGCTCATGTATCATGACACAACCTGGAACCTAGATGCTAAATGTGGTCATAGGTTAGTCACAGAAGAAAAGCTGTAGAGAAGAATTGTTTTAGAAATCCTTTTCCATGTCTAATACTAAAAAATTACCTGAGTTAACTATACTTTAGAAAGTGATTGTTCCATAATATAGACTAACCTTTCATATTGTGCTCTTTGGCAGAACATGTTTTATGAAGTTAGACTATCAAACTTTGAAAAATGACCATAGGACATGAACAATTACTATATTACATAAATATTTTGGAAGCATATTTTTGCTAGACATATTATGTCCTACATATCTGTTTACCTGATGAAGTGTAACAGTTTAGATGAAATCATTTACAGTTTATCCGGTAAATAAAAATGCTATGCTAAAGATTTACCTGAACAGACACCTTAAGTCACATAATTCCTCATTTAAAAATTACCTAAATGCATATTTGTATGGTGGATTATCATTGCAGCTCTGGCATAGTCAGTTGAGTTTGTCAATTTAATACATGTTTTAGAAAGGTGTCTAAATACAATAATGGTGAAAGAGGTCTGTTGGGAAAATTATAACTGCCTTTAAAATTTCTGCGTACAGGTATGTGTTCAAACAATGAGTGTTACAACATTTCGGAGTATTTTTTTTTCTAATGTATAGAATCCTATTTTCTTGTTCATAATGAGAGTATATAATGATATTGGATCAAAACAGTTCTTATGAGTAACAACCAATATTTTTTTCACATCAATCACATTGCTATTAGATCCGATTTCCTTCTATTCAATGAATAGTACTCTGTTCTTTCTAAGAAGTGCAGCACAGGATCTGGATAACTAAACCAGAGCTTTTTTCCCCCAACAGTGAAGCTTTTACTGTAACGTAGTCTATTGACTTGCTGCCAATCATTAAGTTTCATACTTTTTTTTTGCAACTCTCAAAGGAAATCTGGTTTCTTATCTCCTTACTGGGATTTTGATGCCATATTCTTCAAAAAAACCTTCACCACATCTGGAAAAGAGTAATAGGAGAGTATAATTGTGATTTTTACTCATTGTGATATGCTCATTAATTGAGATGTTGAAAGCAGTATGAACGAATGTGTTTAAATTTGTCTTCAATATTTGTTATCCAGAGTGAAACCTATTTATAGCTTGTATCTTACTGATTTTGGTTTTTTACACACGGAAGTGTTTTTAGAACATTACAAGTTACTGTGATGTTGTCGTAATATTTTTTTATTAATTCTCTTGTTTTAGAGAGAATTCTGGCTATGTGGTCAGCTGATTAAAGTGTACAAGTAACAGACTGTTAATTGGTGTAATAGATGGATGCCTTCATTGAGATCTCATTTCAGATGTGCTGATACAAATGCAGTAAATCACATTGGTGCTTTGGCTTTTTAATGGTTCCCATTCTGCATAGTGTTGAGCCCAGAAGAACTGAAAGGCTAGAGTGTTTACAGATCATACTTGCCAGTTCTGCTGCTTCTCTCATCTTCATCACTACTGTAGTTTAGAAAAACTCAAGGCACTACCTCATTTTAACTGTTTACTTGAAGCAGTCATCTAAATTTGCTACTGTATGAGTTCTTAATGAAAGTCTAACATAACCTAGCTGTTTACAGTAACTGCAATACGGCTTGTGGTGAATCAGGAAATCAAAAGAGTCCATATCAAAGGGAACTGTTGAAGTAGGTGTTAGAGGCAGCCATTGATTTTTTTTCTCCAGCAATAGTAACAGAGGAAAGCAGAATCTTTTATGAATGTGACTTTATACATATGATTGAGTCTGGATTTGTTGAAATATGAATATACACACACCGTTCTGCCTCTGTCTAGGTATCTGTAAGTATGTATATTGGAATCTGTGCCTCTGTGTATATGCATTTCTGCCTCTATGTGTTTGTGTGTGTGTGTTTATATATGCATGTATACACTTCCCGAAATGCTGAAAAGAGAGTGTTTAAAACATCAAATATACTATAGCAGTCTTTCAGTAACTTTTGTCTTTTCCGTAATTATGCTTTGCATGTGAGGTTCTCACATATTTTATGACCTGATGAAATAATTAGTTGCTATTTCCACAGCTAGGTAGTGTATTGGGTAAAATGCCTTGGTAAAGGGCAGAAGAACAATATGAGATTGTGTTTCCTTAAGTTTGTTCATTATTCTGGATATTTAAGGGAATACAGAGTGTCTTTATTTAGCATTTTAAAAAATTATTAATGCTGATATACTGACATTATCCATAATCTTTCAAAGTAGGATGCACAATGTTTTGGTGCTGGAAGTTATTTAATATTGCATTTTAACTGGTCTAACCTTTATAACTGTTTGAATGTCGAGACTCGTTGAAATATGAATCATGTTCCCCATCAACATACATTCAGGGTATATTCTCTGGCCATCTTCTAACAGGCTAACATTTGAAGAGTATTAAGTGTTTGATTTCAACAGATGGTAAAATATATTTAAAAGTAAATTAATACCTTCCATGGTTAGCATGGCATATTTTTCCTAATAACAATGACAGAGAGACTATAGAATGAGTTTGTTTACGTGCTTAAATAAACATATACTGGAAATAATAATGAAGAGGGGTGAAAGTTTTCTGTAAGTGTTTGTAGCACTTGAAATAAAGTAGGCTGTTTTTTCTTAGCACTTATTAGTGCAAAATAATCTAGCTAATGTCCTTTGCTCCTGCATATTAAAGATTAATATATGTTCATACGTATGTTAAATAAGTGTTTGAAACAAATACTTCAATATACAAATACTTCATATACATACCTTTGTGAAAGGCATAATGAAATTATTTTTCTTGCTGTTTAATAGTAAGTCTAGATTTGTTTCTGGTTTGGTTTTGATTATTTCTTTATTTTACTCCAGGAATGAGAAAGGATTTCAAACATCACCATGGCTTCAAGCTAAGAATTCAGCCTGACCAGAGATGTATCCCAGATTTTTGGCATTGCAAGCTGAACCTGACACATCCTACAGTTTTATGCACAATAGAGCCAGTTCTGAGTCTTCAGTCTATTTCTTCAGCCTGAATGTCACATCCAGTCCCAAAAGAACAATGGAAAATGGATTTTCAGAGTCTTTGTATCAATAATCTTTTAGAAGGAAAAAATTGCATGAATGTAAAATGATGCAATTAAAGTGCAATTTTGTTGCTATCTTCGAATTGTAGTTCAACTATGTATTTTTTGACATTAATTTTACGTTTTTATGAAAATGTGCATTCATATGTTCACATTTCTGCGCTTCTCATTCTTTGCATACCAAAACAGGGGTTTTTTAACTTTTATTTATTGTACTTGTTCATTTTTTATGTAGTATATTTTTAAATGTTAAAGAATGACACATTTTGGGTAATTTTCCTCAGTCTTAAAGAAAAAAATCAATAAGCCATTTTAGTCTCTATCTATCAAAGTTGTTTCATACTTGTCTATTTTAAAGCAGGACTGCAATACTTTAATAGGATTGAGAGAGCTATTTGAAATGTATGCCAATGATTCCTGTCATTTCATGGCAGCCCTGCCATGGTTCACTGAGCCCCCTCTTTTCTCTTGTCAGCTCAACTGAAGACAAGCATTTAGTTGCAAACTTTAAGCAGGTTGTGCAAAACAGAAATGATGTGACTGCTTCTCTTCCTGCACAATAATGTCACTGCTGGTCAATGTGAGAAGGTCAGGTTGCTCCTTGTAAAGCTACATGATACCACTTGCCTATTTGAACAAGTTAAGTTAACTGCTGAATCTGGTCCCTGCAGGCGCTGAAAACTCACCCTTTTATCAAGTCTGCATTTCGTAAGAAAGAAGAGCAATTGTGCAGGGAGGATTTCTGATGATATGTTTATGTACTTTATAAGGACAGTTCCCAAACCAGTGTTGCAGGTAATATATTTAGTTTAAGCTGAAAGACTTTAAAGTAATGGCTGTTTTGACCTTCAAATAGGCTCCTTTTTTGTTGTTGTTGGTAGGACCCAAGAGTGACGCCCATCTTTGATGCTGACAGAATTTAAAGCAAGGCCATTGCCCTGCATTTTCTGCCTTGTAGCACACAAAAGTAAAATTGTATGTCAGGCCGAGATGTCGGGGAGCTGACAAGATGCCCCAGTGACATTTCAGCTGGAAAGAGCAAGTGTCTTGCAACCAAGTGGTCAAATATCAAATAATAGGTCAAGCAGGAAGGAGCTGAGTTCTAACCACAAAGAGGTTTCTGGTAACTTACTTGACAAGCTTTTGGGCGCTTTGTGGCTTGACAAAGTGATGTTCTGTTGGGTATCGCTAGACAGACTGTTCTTTACTGCCTTCAGAAGATCAGACATTGACATTGATTAAACTCTTTAACCCTTAAAGGTTAAATCCTAGCAGTTTCATCATTTGGAATGAAGAACAAAAGAAAATTTGTAATACACCATTTGTTTTCATATTAATCACTGAACTCCCCAGTGCTATTAACTTTTGATGTGCTATGTAGTTTTTGACAAAAAGATTGAATGCAAAATCTATATAATAGATTGTTTCTCATTATGGGCCAATGATACATTAGAAAAATAATATTATGCATTATGGAATTTGTAATTTCTTCTAATATGTCAAATGTAGGATTTGATTTTAAAGCCTCCCGACTACTACTGAAATTCCATTTTGGATGGAAAACAATATTTGCATAGGTAAAACACCGCTGACGATGACCAAAATCTTGCAAATACCCTTGTTTTCAGGTATGAGAAAAGCTCAAATAATTCTCAAGTGTACAACAGAAGAGCTTTAATTGAAGATGGTTCAAGTGTTCAGGTACTCCCCTATTGTGCAAGTCCATTGCTCATAGCCATGGTGTGCATGTGTGTACGTGTACACGTACAGAGCTATGCAAATCCAGATAACAAATCCAGCAGAACTCTCATATGAAAGAGTTGGCTGATAGTGGAAGACTCCTTTTCTTTATGATGATGTATTTAGACTTGAATACTGAAGAAAGAAGTTTCATTTCCCTCCAAAAGTCTTGGCTCTCCTCTTTCCTAACAGTGACTGTTCCTGGTAAAAGCACTGCAAGTACTGTATTCTCCTCTCCCAACTACAATGTCAAAGATCTGTTGTATTTGTATGAAGAATGAACGAATATATTTTACTGAGCATTTTTCTCTCAACTATGTATAGAAGAATGTGTGTGCTTTACTTTTTAAAATATATTCTCATAGTACTCTATAGTACTCTATAGTTTGAGAAATAAAGTGCCTATTCCTTGCTACTTAAGAAAATTTGCAGCGTATTTGTCTCTTTCTCATCACTGCCAGTACATATGGTGTTGCGTACGTAGAGACAGAAGAAGGGTTTGTTTCTGAGATCCGTTTTTCTTTCTGAAGTCAGCATCTTATCAAGACTAGGGCTGATCTCCTCCAGTTACTGCTCCAGGCATAGGTTCATGTGATTTCACAGGGGCTGTAGCAATGGCAAACTGAGTGTATTTAATAGGCATAATCTAGTGAGCTATCATTTCTCACAAGAGCTAGCTTGTATGTTTTCATTGAAAGGAGGACATCTACCTCATTTACTCAGTTTAAATATTGACCAACTGCGAGTTACAGACTATTTTTCTTAAACCTGTCCACTTTGAAGAGACTTTGAAATATCTTTTATTTGGTTGCCCAATGTCTCATTTGTAAAGGAAAACTCCTCTTTCTCATGTTGTGAAGAAGTTGTTGAGTAGTAAACCAGATCATCATTAGTCATATACTCATGTGTTGCTTTACTAGGCATCTGATAGATTGAAGTTTGAGATAAATTACAAATGAATAGAAGAAATCCAGCTGGCAAGATCCCCTGTTAGTAGTTTACAAATGATCCCACCGAAGCATTTCTTTTTGGGGACACAATAAAACTCATGCTTCTGTAGAATGTGGCAACACAGTCTGTAACAGTAGCTGCCAAAGGAGCATCCTGACTGTTTTATGCCATCTGCTCTCTCTGGCTTGCTTCGAAAATTGCAGAGCTTGAGACCTTGATCCTTGCTTTCAGAGCTTTTCGTGGTTTGAGCCTGAGATTTCAAGAGGACTGCTTCCACTTGGATAACCTCAGCTCCATAATCAGCACTGCTCTATGAGAACAACCAAACAATCAAACAGTTTCCTTAGAAGAAAGGCCATGTTTGGTGGGGCTAGCATATTCTCCACGTTTTTGGAATGTGGCACAACAAATAATTACTCACAAATCTGCCTTCTGAGCAGTGTCAAAATTAATATTAATTTATTTTCCCACCAAGCAACTAATCTCTGAAAAGAGACTGTGAAATATATGATTTCTTCCGTACAATGGGAAGTTTTACAGCTGTTAGTGCAAATTGTATGTGTGCCTTCGTGCATGCATGTGTATACTGGTCAGCAAAGAGTTTGGTTATTGGGCTGCCTGTATTATCACTCACATACTGTAAGCAATTGCTACTGTACCAGTAGCACAGAAGGGCTTTTTGGCTCCCCCTGCCTCCCACACATATTTGCAAATTCAGCACAAGGTTTACTGCCAGTAAAGTTTGATATACAATTATGGGAGTCTCCTTCATTGCTGGAAAAGACCTTGGATGCCTTTATGAAGTTAATCCAGGGCAGCTGAAGTCGGGGGACACCTCTGGAGATCATGTAGGCCAGCACACCTGCTCAGAACATAGTCAGTTACAACAGGTTGCTGAGCATCATGTCCAGTTGGGTTTGAATATCTGCAAGGATGAAGTCTCTCTTGACAACTTGTTGCAGTGTTCAGTCAAAGTAAACTTGTTTTTTTCTCATGTTTAAATGGAATTTCATGTGTTTCAGTTTGTGCCCATTGCTTCTTATCCTGTCACTAGGCATCACAGAGAATAGTGTGGCTCTATCTTCTTTACTTTGCAGGTATTTGTACATGTTGGTAAGATCTTCCTGAGGCTGCTCTTCTCCATGCTAGAAAAATCACAGCACTCTCAGCCTCTTGTCGTGTCACAGATGCTCCAGTCATTTTATCAGTCATCTTTGTGGCCCTTCACTGGACTCAATCCAGCATGTCCATGTGTCTTTTATACTAGGGAGCTCAGGACTGGAACCATTACTCCAGATATGTCATCACCAGTGCTGAATAGAGGGGAAGGATCACCTCCCTGGACTTGCTGGCAGCTCTCTTCCTGATGCAGCCCAAGGAGGCTGTTGGCCTGCTTTGCCACAAGGGCACGTTGCTGCCTTGTGGTCGATATGGAGCCTATGAGTACCTCCAGGTACTTTCCTGCCAAGCTGCTCCCCAGCCAGTTGGTCCCTGGCCAGTCTTGGGCCCCTAGCTGTTCTGATGAATGAGGTTATTACACCCCAGGCAGAACCTTGTGAAGTTCGTGTGTGCCCTCTTCTCTGGCCTGTTGGAGTCCCTCTGGATGGCAGCAAACCCTTCTGGTCTATCAACCACTTCTCCGTCCTTTGTATCATTAGCAAACTTACAGAGTGTGCACTAGGTCTCATTGTCCAGGTCATTAATGAATTAAACAGTATTGGCCCCAGTATTGACCCCTGGGGTACACCACTAGTGACTGGCCTCCAGGTGGCTTTTGTGCCTCTGATCACAACCATTTGAGCCCAGCAGTTCAGACAGTTTTGAAACTGACTTACTCTCAATGTATCTAGTCCATATTTCCTTAATCAACAGCGGACCATTTTGCTTTGTAAAGGGCTCTCAAAATTCCTGAACACTGTTAAAGCTCTGGATTAATTGGAGTGCAATATTTTGTCTAACCTGTTTGTCAATTAGGTCAGTTTGATCATTTGATCACTTAAAACAGCATCTGATGATACTGCTGTCATCCTATAGTTGAAAGTTTTTCCAAGGCTTTAAATTTTATATAAGTTTGCATGTTCAGTGGTATAACTTAGCTCCTAAAAATTATTTAAACTCTCTTTTGAGATGCAAAGTTGCTTTAATAGCATTTTTCTCCTGATGTTTTTTGTTATTGTTTCATTATTCTCTGGTGAATAAAACCCAAGAAGCCCTTGGCAGTATCACAGTTTGGAACAAATCTTTATGTGAAGAGCACCTTTCTTCCATTACTGGTGATGAACACCAAGCTTACTCACTGTTTGTCTCTCCATCCTTTTGTTGATTTGCCTTGAAATCCAAACTCACAAAATGAATCTTTCAGGACATTCTTTCCTATCTTTTCAACTTTCAGCTTGCCCAGTATGAAATTCCTAGATTTTGCCTAACTTGGCTTAACTTTGGTCTTCATAGTCTGATCCTTTCGCACAATCATTTCACATCATACTCTCTGTATGGCCAAAAAATGTACCTCAGTGTTTGGAAAGTATTTAAGTATCTTCTTTCCTTTTTGCTGAATATTCACCTAAACCAGCGGAATCTACAGTGATCTTCACATACATTAAAATTAAATTATTGAATCCCCTTATGTGCAGTGTTTTGGGATTAAAACTGGTATAATTACATTCTCTGATAGGTTCTCTACTTCTACCGTGACTTCAATTTTACATATGTAGTCTTGGCTTTCAATTAGGTCTCTGCAAATCGTCCTTCAATATCAGTGGAAAGTGGAAGGTGACATGCTCTTTGTCACACTAACGTGGATCTGATCGCTGTCATGGGGAGCATCATGTAGGGATTTTGTGCAGTTCATATAATTTTATGTATTGTCGTTTGATGGTAACGTTAAAACAAAAAAATCGTTCTTACCTTATGAACCAGTCATTCAGCAATGCATGTGAAACTGAATCTTTTTCTGCCATTTCTGATGTCCAGTGACTGGTAAATAAAATTGAACAAGGACAAAGAAAACTATGAGGAAATGTCTGAAAACTAAATTGTTTCCAAAGAATGCTCAGCAGGAGGTAGGGAGATCCACTGAATAATTTTTCTTCAGTTCTTTGTTTCCCACTTCTACTTTACCATATTTCCTGTCTCTTTATAAGCTAATAGTACTAATAATCATTACTGATATTAGATTGCTGTCTTATGGCTGTACTGTGCCTGATTAAAGCTTCAGAAGTTGTTGGATTTTGTTTTGACTAATTCAATGAAAGTCATTAATTAAAAAATGAGGAACATTGGATTTACACGTGTAAGCACAAGTATTGTGAGCATTATTATGTAAGTATCCTTTCTTTTGCGTGGTAAACAGATTTTTTAATCTCCCACTGCATAATAGTAACAGGGAGATTGTTCAAAATGAAAACAACAATTCTAATTATATTTAATACATAAACATATTTACATTCCTTTTTGTGTGATACACAGCTAACAGTATAGCACATATTTACACAGTATATGTATACACAGTATATATACACAGTATAGTAGCCCCACTAACTGATGACTCATAGATGCTTGAGTGGTTTAGTTCACAGGAGTGGTGTGGTCCTAAAAGTCCTGGCAACAAGCATCATAGGCTGTGTACTTGTGAACAGTAATCTGTTAAGTAAGGCATACACCTTTTACGCTTTATAAGGAAAATTCTGCTAGGTGTAAGAATGTGGCACATGTGCAGTGCCAGTCTAAATGGTGGCCACCTTTGTATGACTCACGCAAGAGTTTCAGTAACTTTCAGTTTATGCCATGTTGATTTGCCACCCTATCGTGACTTCATACGTAAAGTCTTTCTAAGGTATGGGATTCTGCTGGCACACATGGGGAGTGACTCAAAGCTATACTCCATCCTGTGACATCTGGACAGCATTTGAGATTTTTACTGAATAAAAAAACTTTTAAAAACAATTTTCAAATCCTCAGCCCACAAGGTGGTTATCAAAAGAGGCAAGGGAATTAGGAATTAAATAAGAAATCCTTTCCTACATCTGTGCCATGTGAAGGTTAATGAAACTTGTTCCCATAAACAGCAGCATGAGAGAAATCTTAGTTGCAATATGTTTGTAATAGAAGATAAATCCTGATTTCAGGCTTGATTCTCAATTGGCTTACTGATACAAGTTTGTTAGGCATTTGGGGGGGAAGCTGTATATATTAAAGCACTGACCTTAACAAGAGTCATGCAGCTAAAATCCTGCACAGTTCTTTTAAATGTCAGGGGTTAATGTTATTTAAATGCAGTATTTGGTGGTTTAATTGAGTCATGCTTCGTTGTCTTTTACTGCACATTAATGCCAATGAAACACTGATTGTTGACAGAAAGTTCTCTTCAGCAAAGTATACCCTGACATATCGTGCTGCTATAGAAAAATAGTGTGCAAGACAGAACAGTCGTACTCTGCTGGAGTAGGAATCCTATACTGTCTAAATGGTGGCAACATTCATTATACACTGCCAGGAAATGTGAACTAGGGATTTTTTTTCTTTTATATGTTTTCAGAGAGGACTGATAAGACAGATCTTGAGAGGACTGATAAGACAGAATTGTTGGGTCTTTAGATAAATAAATTAATCTCAAGATTTTTTTGTCGGATGTGTCACAGAAGTTACTAAATGCCCCTTGAAAAGTAAAAAATAGTACAAAGTCAACTCCAGAAGGCAGATTTCTTATAGAAGCACCTTTTGATAGCTCTTGTAAGCTTGCCTTAGGACACACAAATGACTTTTCATCTTATGTTTGTCTAGATTTGGAAAAAAGTAACTTCATGTTCTTTCTGTACATACTTCTGAGTGTTGAGTCTCCATGCTAGTCTAAAACCCTCCAGAGGAAATAGATGCTGGCTTGGCAAGTGAGGTGTAAAAAGTACTGTAAATTGTGGACTCAAACAAACAAAAGCTTTTGAAGGGGAATATGGGAAACAGTAAACACTGGTGAGCTTACAAGAGCTTGTGTGCACAATGAATTGGGTATATTTCATATTGTGCTTTTGCAGAATTTTGTAGAATAACTATTCCAAAATAACTGCCCTTATATGGCCAGCTATTATATACCTCCTTATTTTGGCTGAAGTGGTCTGCATGCTGTTTGTCTAGTCCCATAGGACTTTGTTATGCTTTTGGGCTCTGTGCTTTCCAGGATTTTTCTCATGACTGCAGGATGCTTTCTGGGAGTCATTAGAATACTGTGTCTTGGAAATGAGTTTGCAAATGCTCATGAGTTATGACTTCTTTTTTCTTTTTGCAAGCCAATGTCATTTTTCAGGTTGATGTCAGCCAACCTGGTTGAGGCCTGCAACTGCAAATGGACCTAGCTTATGTGAAGCTTTTGATGCATTGTGTGAACATCCTCAGTCTCATACTATCTTATTAGCTGACATGGGGACATCACACTTGGGCTTCTAAGGGAATAACTAAGTGTTTGAATCTTCTGTGAGAAGCGTTCACAAAGAGTCTCTGAAAAAAGTCATAATAGTTAGACCTTCTTAGCAGCAGCAGCTCATTTAAGTAACTGCCTTTATGAATTTAAGTAAATATATTTAGCTTCCTCCTAATGTCTAAGATACCATGAGAGTGTTTGGAATCAGATTGACTACTTCACAGTAGAAATTACTGGTGAAGTTTGCAGATCTATGTCTTCTTCCAAGATCTAGTCTGAGTCTCTTGTATACTACAGAGAGCATATAGTTGAGCAGACAGGGCCTATGGAGTCTGACCTGTGGGAAACCAATTGTAATGTCTGCCACTGGCTCAAGGGCAAAAAATAAATCCTTCCAGCTTCCAGAGAGTGCTGAGCAATACAGAGAGGTGAAGCCATAAGGACACTTGTGGGAACCTGCTGTAACTCGACGTCTAATTGTCCATGCAATGTGTTTGTACATGAACATTTGAGTCAGGTGTTGGCTTTTTGAACATATTGATGTTTTATTTTATTTAATGTATTCTTTAGCACTCTGTGTTGTATGTGCTATTACACATATTGTGCACATTGTGCTAAACTCCTTATTTTACCCAGAAGCACTTACAACAATCAGGTAGAACCAACTACTGCTTGGTGAACTCTTGAGCCTCTGTTAAGGCAGAGTGTGTTAAATTATTAGCAAAGGAGAAGAGGAAACTTGATGATTACCAGTAAACTGAGAAGAATTTATTGTTTGGCATTGTAAATAAACCCCTTTCTAAAGGGGTGAGCCAAATATCACAACCATATTCTAACTGCAAAGCAGTGCTAGTCATTTGGTCAAAAAGCTCCAAGAAGAAAAGCGTGTAAAACTGAAAGTGTCCTAATATTTTCCTAATGAACATCCTAATTTAGGAAAATAATACATAAAAGGAGAGAACAGCTAGGAGAGGCTTTAATTGTGAAGGACCAGAAAGAAAAGAAGACCTGGGAGTCTCTGGATAGCTTCAGAGGACATCAGGTAAATTGTAGCCTTGTTCAGTGGCAACAGGCTCTGTTTAATTCTAAAGAAGGGGTTTGTGTGATTTTAGCAAGAAATTAGGATTTGGACACCAAACTCTGGCTGTGGCTACCTATAAGAAAAAGACCAACAAACCCTTTATCTTTCATGGAACTGCTACTTAAAAAAAAAGCAATGAAGAAACAAAGAAGTTCCCAGCTTACTCTTCAACATAGAATCATTCTGTCCACGAGCCTGATTGTAAATTCTCATAAGTAAGAATTTCTACCCATTTTCTGCAGTACTTTTAAAAAATATTTTCATTCTCAGATGAAAAATGTTATCTATTTGCGAAGTCCGTTCATTATCATCTCGACTGTATTAAGGTACTACAGCCTGTGAAGGTGTCTTAATTTACTGAAAATGCAGATTTCCTCCACTGTGAAACACTTACCTTTACAACTGTAACTACATCAAAAATCTTCATTAAGTATTTGTGGAATACTTGTTGTTTGTGTTGCACTTTTGTACCTGCATGATTGGCTGATCACTGCACAGGGAAACATAGGGAAATCAATAAATGTTACTACTGGGATATTGGATTTGCTGGAATTTCAAACGAATTGCTTATAATGTAACAGAGAACACCCTGACTGAACTATCTCTGGAGTAATAGTAAATTTAAAAGGAAGTGAAAAATAGGACCTTTTATGAATGGCTCAGACTTGTTTTCATGTAAACTAAACTTAGAAGCTACTGTTTTTCTACATAAATAGAATTAAATACCTTTGTTAATGGATCTACTGTCCATTTTCTTTTCAGGAACAATTTGCTTACAGTGGTCCCCTGTGGTCACAGGTTCTGACCAGACTACAAAAGGATGAAGATTCACAAGCCATGTAATGCCATTCTCTGCAAAGGAAAAGTAGGTTCCTTTCGCTATCAGAAGCAGCTACTTTTACAGTTTTACAGGCTGAGCAGAACCGTATGATTCTTCCTATTTCAGCAAAAATGTTTCTGTCTCACGTACACACACAGCTTGACTTCCTGAAGGGTACAGATTAAACGGTTGGGGTTATTTGAAAAGTGTCTGAAGTCCTCTTCCTAGCCATAAAGAATTGCACTATAAAGATTTATAATTTGAAAGGGAGGAGTTTCCTCTTTTTTGGTGCTGCACAAAAAGACTTGGTTTCTTTTAATATCTGAAATGGTTTCTACCTCTGTCTGAGTCCACAAGAACCTATTACAAAGTTCATAGAGTAGTCACGGTTCACCATATGACCTAGTCAAATACAAACTCATTTCTTTGCGCAGCTGCTACTCATCTTTTTCATTAAACTAGGTGTCTAATTCACATCCAATTTAGAGACTATAATTTTATAGACAAGTCTGAGGATCTCAGAAAGATATAAATCTTAGAGACGTGAAGGTGAAATGTGGAGAGCTAGTTGGGTTGACTTTAGACCGGAATCTGTGCTGTAGTCCTGAGGAAAGTGTTGTGATAGAAATTTCTGCCTGGCTTCCACATGCTTTTCTTTTTTTCCACACAATTTGCCAGTCTTATTTTGTGATATGTCTGCTTTGTTCCTCTTAGTTGTATGAAGAGGTTCTCTGTGAGAATGAAGGAAGGAAGAAAGTAGATTCAGGTAGTGAAGCTCTGAGTGTGTCTAGAATTGCCCCTATATTACAGCAGACTTAATCATTGTGTCAGAAACACAGGGTCATTCAACTGGGTTGTAAACCCGATTGATACCCCAGTTTTCTTGTTCTGACTACCAGCATATGTCAATTCTAAGTGATATTTTAAAAAAAATTTCTTTGCCCTAGTTATTCATATTGTGAGGGGTTCATCTAAAAAGAGGTGTCCTGTCCCCAAGGAGAGCATTATTTTACTGTTATTACACAAACTCAGCTGCTTTTCGTAAAACAATCAAATAAATTATACCATATACATGTTAACTAAAAAGTTGCAAGATGAGAATTTAGAGAACTGCAAAGGTCATATAAAAATGAAGGTCATTAAAATCAATCCATTCACTTGGAACATATATGAAAAACATAGTGTGCAATGCACAATAATGATGAGACAGACCAATACAAAGGCATAGAGCTATCAGTCTAATAAAAGGTTGGGGGGGGGGAACTTCATCATTGTGAAACCTGAGGTTTGTGTCCACAACAAATGAGAGGATGAGCATACCCTAAAATTCCATTGTTCATTCTCTCTATCTTCAGCTTACAGTGCCCAAGAGTGTTTAGTTTGTTAAGGAGCTGTTCCTGTTTTATGATGATTACTTCATCTGTTCCATGATAACACCACATGAGTGATGTGATCATTCTCATGGGTCACAGAACAAAATAATCAAATTCACGAATTGTTGCAGCAAATAACTGCAAGCAAGCCATTTGCTTACAAATCACAGAATCACAGAATGTTTGAGGTTGGAAGGTACCTCTGAAGATCGTCTAGTGTGACCCCCCCTGCTCAGAGCAGCATCAGCTAGAGCAGGTTTTCCAGGACTATGTTCAGTTGGGTTTTGAATATCTCCAAGGATAGAGACATTCAAGCTGTGCAGTTATTGGTCCCTCACAGTAAAAAAAGTGCTTCCAGACGCTCAGAGGGAACCTCTTGTGTTTCAGTCTGTGCCCGTTGCCTCTTGTCTCATCACTGGACACCACAGAGATGAGACTTTGTTCCCTCCTGTTGGATATTTATACACACTGGTAAGTGTGATTCTGTGGTAAGATTCCCCTGAGCCTGCTTTTGTCTGGGCTGAACAGGCCCTGCACCTCATACAATAGCTTGATTGTCTTTGTTGCCCTGCATAGGAGCTGTTGCAGTATGTCCACGTCTCTTTTGTACTGGGAAGCCCAGAACTGGACACAGGACTCCAGATGTGGCTTCATCAGTGCTAAGCAGAGCAGAAGGATCATCTTCTTCGACCTGCTGACCACTCTCTGCCTAAAGCAGCCCAGCATACTGTTGGCCTTTTATGCTGTGAGAATGCATTATTGCCTCATGGTCAGCTTATTGCCTATCAGAATCCCCGAATCCTTTTCTACAAAGCTGCGTTCCATCTGGGTGGCCAGCATGTACTGATGGGTGGAGTTATTCCTCCCCAGTTACAGGACTTCCTGTTTCTCTTTGTTGAAGTTCTGGTGTTTCTTCTCTGCCCAGTTCTCTAGCTTGTTGAAGTCCCTCTGAATGACAGGAAAGCGCTCTGGTGTATAATTCACACTTCCCAGTTTTGTATCATCTGTGAACCTGCTGAGGATGCACTCCATCCCATCCTCTAGGCCATTAATGAAGATGTTGAACAGCACTGGGCCTGATGGTTCAGCCACTTTTTAATCCACTTTGCTGTCCACTTATGTAACCTGTGCTTTGTCAGCTTGTCTATGATGATGTTACAGAACACAGTGTCAAAGACTTTGCTAAAGTCAAGGTAAGCACCATCCACTATTCTTCTTTCTTCCACCAAGATAGTCACCACATAGGTAGAAGGCAATGAGGTTGGTCAAGCATGATCTCCCCTTTGTAAATCCATGCTGACTATTCCCAATCACCTTCTTGTCATTCATGTGTCTGGAAACGGTTTTCAGGAACAGTTGTTTGTCACCTTCCTAGAGACTGAGGTGATGCTGAAGAGCATGTAGATCTCTAAATCTTCCTTTTTGCCATTCTTGGAAGACTGAAGTGATACTTGCTGTATTCCAGTCTTCAGGAACCTCTCCTAGTTGCCATGACCATTCAGAGAGTGGCCTCGTAGTGACATCAGCAGCTCCCTCTGCACTTTAGAGCTTATGTATAAACACTTTATTTATGTGCTCCCTAACTGAGTCCTTCTTCACTGATATTAAGTAAGTCTTCCTTTCTCCAGATTTTCTTCCTGGTCTCAGGGGCCTGGGATTCCTGAAAGCAGTTTTTACTGGTAAAGATTGAGGCAAAGAAGGCATCGAGTACTTCATCGTTCTCTGTGTCAGTTGTCACCAGTTTCCCAGCTCCATTCAGCTGTGGGCTCACATTTTACTTTTGCTGTTCATGTACTTGTAGAATACTTCCCTATTATCCTTCACATTCCTTGCCAGATTCAACTCCAGGTGGGCCTTGGCCTTCCTAACACCATCCTTGCACAACTCGACAGCAACACTATACTCCTCCTGCGTCACTTGACTCTGCTCCCATATCTCATCCACTTCCCTTTCAGGTCTGAGTTCAATTGTGCAAATAAGATGGAAATGAGCCGTCAATGAGAGTTGTTCTTCCACATCTACCTGTAACTGTTGATTTTGTTGATTAACAAAGGACAAATATAAAGTCATGTTATCTGCTACTGTGTGCTACATGTGACCAAAGATCAGCAGAAATACAGTTACTTGTTGGTAGGCTATGAACTGCCAGACCTTCAAACACTTTCATTTTGATGGACTTAATTGTCACCTAGAACTCCTTGGGTTAAAAAGTTAGGCTATGTCCCAAAATAAACAGCTTAATTGTACTTGTAGCAGTGAAAATTGCTTCCTCATCCATATTTTAGGTTTTGCAGATAGGTATGGCAGTATATCTACAGCTGAAGTTTATTCTTATCTATTTTCCCATGTCAAATGAGAAATTCTGAGAATAGTAAGGAAACAGTATTAACTATGAATTAATTACTATTATTTTATATTACTGGTTAATAGAACTTCTCTGCATTTTTTAAAAAGAATACTTGGGAAACAGTGGGGAAGAAGAATAGGTAATATAACACATGGATGAAAGTGTAATTTATAGAAACTGCTGATGTTCAGAAAATGAAAGGGCCGGTAATAGCAATTAATGATTGTGAAGTCTGCTACTCTGTTCTGTGAGATGTTAAAACTACGTCTGAAAAGGAGAGAAGATTAAAATAAATATTGATTGGCTGATGGGTGAAAGGTAAGGTTTAAAAGCAAAGAATTGACTAATATGCTTGGTATTAATTAAACTCTTCTCATCATTGTGAATAAACAAGGGCTGATAACCCATATCTGTAAATTCCTGGATTGATTCCAGATCGAGTGTACTTCAAAGGTCTATGCCATGTAAACCAGAAATCACCTTCAGAAGTGTCTTTTCGTGTAGCTCAGAGGAACTGCAAGACACGATGTTGTGAGCTGCATGATTTTCATTCTGAGTTTTCTTGCTGATTTGATAGGCAACACATAGTGGGTGGATTGATGAGATAAGCCCTAAACGGTACAAGTTTGACAGAAATACCTAATATGTCTTCCTTGAGGACAGATGACACATAAAGGCAAGTATGTCAGTTTAATCAACTGTTGATAACTACGTGTGATCAGCTATAAAATATTTGGATTAAACCTGCAAACACGAAGACATTAGGGTCCTCTTGAGAAAGGACAGTAAGGGTGGTGCTTTGGAAACAGGACTAATAAACCATACAGAGACCAAGGTGGGATGGATACCTCCTGTGTGAAATCCTGACCTTATTGAAGTGAATAGGAATTTCAGCATTTTATTTACCAAGGCTTACATTACACCCAAGATGGACTACTTGCCTGCTAGGATGCCCAGTGCTTCAAGGAATGTTGCTCGGGTAACACGTGCTGCTCAGTGTTTCTCCTGCCTTGAGTGTAGATCGTTTTCTAGGAGAAACAACAACAATACTCAGCACTTCTCTTTTCTCCAAGACTTTGAAAGACTTTTATAACGTGCCTTCAGCTCATTTTAAGACTGCTGCAACTATGGCCCAAAGAAGTTTTAAAGGACTTGTCTAAGCTAAAACATTCCCTACTGTGAGATAAATAGTGCCAAATACGCTGCCTCCTTATCTTATGTGGGTTGTATTTCCCTTATCTGTGGTTCTCTCAGAATTTCTTCTCTTATATTTTGATACTTAAAATTTAAAAATTAGAAGAATGAAACCTGAAGTGGAAGAGTTCAGTGAAGAGGATCAAGTGTCTGCCTCATGACTACTTGGTGTCCCCACCTGTAGGCAGGTTATATATATTTCCCCATTTTCCTTTCTGTGTCTTTTCTATATATGTTTTGCTGAGATAGATTAAAGACTGTCCTGTCATGGAGTGTTGCATGACCAGGAAAGATCTGTAGCACAGTTAGCAAATAAATACAGTAGGAGAAAGTGTGTCACTCAGTGCCATCAGCAGAAAGCACATGAGAATGTCTACAGTTTAGCAGAGTCCTTAAGTAAAAATAATTAATTGAAACTCAACCTGCATAAATAATGTTGACTCAGCTTTTTGTATTAGCCGGTTTGGGTAACTATTTTTTAGTTTAAACAAAAATTGGGTGTCCAGAATGTCAGCACCTGAGCTGCAGCTTTTCCATCTCCACAGCACAGGTCCAGAGAGGGCAGCAGGGCTGCAACCTCCCTCCACCGCCTCTGTTGGTGCACCAACCTGCCTCGCCCCGAGAGCTGCCACCCTGACCCTAAGTGTTTTGGCAGTGGCTGCTACAAGCGTTCACTGACGTTTGTGATGGCCATGCTCTTTCTGCCAAAATTATCCCAGTCACTTTTCTAGTCAAGCCTTGATGTATTTTTGCATTTGGAGATCTTTGCAGGCAGGATGGTCCGACTGTCTTGGCCAGCCAGTCATCTTCTATGAAGTGCTGGCTCTCCCATACAGGGTCATACTGCTCTAGTATGGGTGAAGCCAAAATGGACTGACACCGTTGTGAACTGCTAGTTGCTTCTTGCATTCTCATCACATATTCAGACAGCAGTGCTATGTCACCTACAATCTTTTCACCTGCTTCCCTTCAGTTGTATCTGATGATCTTACTAGAGTTTTCAATTGATTTCTGCTGCTGCGTCACCGAGTCAATTGCAATACTGCACAGTGTAAGGTTTAAACAAGAGAAAAGTGCTGCCCTGGTTACTCCCTGGGTTGTCTGTAAGCTGCTCAGGATTCCCTGCTGTTTGTTTTCACATAAGATTCAGCGTGGTTTCTGGCAAAGCCAATGATCTCAATAGCAAAGTTGCAGTGGTAACATCACTATGGAGATTTCTCTCTGTTTCTCTTGTCCAAGCTCCTTGAAAAAGCAAGGAAGTAGATTATCACACAGTTTTCAGTACTTAGCACTGCTCTGTGTTATGTCCAGATATATCAGGCAGGGGAGCTTCATACTGATGGTGCTGATGCATGTATTTATTTCCAAAGGCATCAATTAACAAATTACCAACCCTACCTCATGAGACAATTGAACAGGTTTGCTGTATATTTGCTATTGTAACAACATGCATGACACGGTGCTTTTAATCTAGAGAGCCTACTTGTGCATTAGAGCCGGTGGAATATTAAAATCTGTCATTTGCAAAAGTAAGTGAAGGACAGAGCCATTAAGTGACTGGCCCAAAATAGTGGTCAAGAATAAATTTTGACATAGACTTATGGGATCCAGGTTCTCAGCCCCCTTCCAAGACACCAAATTGCCCTAAGGTTTTTGTGTTGCTATTTCATGTGCTTTCCACTCATTAGAAAAATGCAGCAAAATCACTAGTAATCTATGGTTGAGACCTAAGAAAATCAAGTTCTAAGAAAATTCAGCATTTTCTTCCTAGTCAGTTTCAATCAAAATTGAATTGTAGCTGGCCTTAGAGATGAATATTTGAACCCAGCAGCTAAATGAAAGGTGAAACCTGGCTCTGGCAATTTGTTCATGAAAATACTTTGTTTTTCGTCAGTGGTTCAGGGAACGAGGTTCTTGGCATACCCTTCTTATAATTTGTAAAACATCGTAATTTCAACTTTTTTTTTTAATGCAGTTGTATAAAAGAGGGTACTGGAGTCATTCCTGTCATGTCTTCCCTAGTGCATGAGTTCAGTTAGTTTCTTGTGAAGAGCATCAGGAGGTATGGATGGAAAACACATACTTAATCTGACTTTTATGATAAACTGCCCGAAAATGATGAATGAATAAATATTTTTGAAAGTGAGAAAAGTGCATTTACTTGCCATTTAAATCCACTTACAAAATTGGCACCAGTTCTCCTTTTTGTTTGGTTTCCTTATTCTGTCATGTTAGGGAGTGGCTTGTGCTGCTAGTATCTGTCCAGCTCCCCCCTTGTACTGGAAATATGCTGCAGCTTGTCCCACTGGAGATGTTTGAGCACATTGTATTCAAATCTTACTTTTGCTAGAGGTATAGACCTACAGTTCATCAGGTTGATGCAAGGAGTAATTAGGAGTAATTAGGATGAAATCTAGCAAATTGCTAAAAACAGAGAGGGGTTGTTTTTTTTTTTTTTTTTTTTTTTTAAAATTAGCGTTCACAACTGATTTATTTCTTTACTGGCCAACATGCAGTTCAGAGGAAGAGACTCCTAGAACTAAACCATCTTGTCTGGAGGCAGAATAGAGAACTCCAAATGAGAAGACATTCGAGGCTTCCTTATGGGTGCTTTGTTTCCTTGCAAAGTTGCCATACATCTAGTGACTGCCTGTCTGAAGATGCAACTCAAGGATCCAGGTCTACGTTTGCCTTTCAGTGCCAGGCCCTCAGTCCAGCATGTTCCCATCTCCTAAGGTTTGAAAGGTGGTTATTGCTATCTGTCATGCCCACACAGGAACCAGTCACGCTGTAGGCAGACCTGAAGGGCGTTCAAAGTTTGTTGGTTTTGCGGCAGGTTGCCAGGAAAGGCCACGTGGACTGCAGGCTGAATAAGACATTCCGAAGGGAAACCTGGCACCAACCTGACACAAATGTTGTCATTTAATGCAAGAATGAGGTGGTGCTGTGGCAGGCACTATTTTACTGCAAGGAAAAAGCAACAGCAATGAGTTTCTAAAATTGTGTTGAGCCAACTCAGCATGTCTTTTTGACCTGTGACAGTTGGATTTTTGTAGCACTGAACACAACCCAACTATCTGTTTTCATACACAAGATGCTGACACCCACAGTGCCTGGCAGGATGTTGCTAACAAAGTTTTTACACTCATTCTTCTTACAACGGAAAACACAGCAGAAGTTTTCAACTCTACGACTCTTTTTCTCTTTTTTCCCTTCTGGTCATGTACACCTAGGTCTCTGTTTCTGTAAAGCCTCTTGTGCCTTTCAGCTATCATGTAAGAAGTAGCCTGTTTAGCTCAACTATTTATGCTTACTACTTTGTTTATTCAGAAATATTCTGATTTACTATCTGATCTTACGTGGACAGGGGAAGGAGAGCTACAAGTGCTGTAAAAATGCTCAAAGATAATCGTCAATTGAAAGACAGGGTGAGAGATTGGAAAGTCACAAATCAGAAGAAGGAAAAAAAATATAAATGTATGAAATGGGATTTTCTTCCTCCATGTTACTTCCTCAGATTCCTTTTATTTCTCAGGGGTGCTTTGGCTAGGAGCCACACTTCTAGTAACAGGATATTTTCAGATACCCCAGACTGGTTGGACTAGATGATCTCCAGAGGACCTTTCCAACCCCTACCATTCTGTGATTCTGTGATTGCACCAGGAAGTGGAAGTCAAGTAATGAACCAAAATATTGAGCTTTCTCTCATGGATACCTTTATTTCTCCAGAAATGATAGAAAAAGGACTTCCGTGATAGTTACCCTTCCCCATCCCAGGGAGGCGGATGTAACATCTCCAAGAGGCAGCAGAGCTGTTCCCAGTCTCCCCAGACAGAGCAATCTTTTTGTCATGGCAGGGGTGTTTGGAGTGCTGTCAATCCCAGACATCTTTGAGAAGCAGATCCCCAAAATGCCATTGTCCCAGTCATTGTTCAGAGTAGAAATGTGCTGTGACACTCGTAGAAGTGTATGTGAGCTATGACAATTTAATGTTTCTACTACAGTAAATTTCAGACAGGATGATGTTGTCTTTATTAGTAACTCTGTATCATCTGGCTGGTAGTTCTGGCACCAAGGTTTTTACTATGCTTCCAGAGCTCAAGGCTTTTTTGTCAGAATGTTGCAAAACCTGAGATAAGTTAATTAGCAACTCAAAAAGGCTTTAAACTTCAAATATTGCATGGCATTCAAAAATGTTTCAAGTAAATGTCCTGGCGTATTAATTCCAGTGAGCTGTATATGACTTGAACATAGATTAAAGTGTAAGATAATTGGGAATACATCCAACATGCTAGGAGAACACCTCAGTGCACTTGGGTAACCAAATGTGAAAACGTACAGGTACCACTGCAAATTCGCATTCTGATGGGTATGAGTGGATCAGCTCGGAGCACTAAACTGAGCCAGTTTGGAGACTTCCTCTGGGAAGAAGCTGCCGTGAATACATGGTCGGATTGGCAGGCTGTGGTGTGCCACCCGGGTCTGGGGAAGGAGCCGTGGGGCCCCGGCGCTGGGTGCCCCATGCTGGGCTCTGCCTGAGGCCCCAGCAAAGCTTGGTGTGGCGGGTCCCGTGGTCCTGTGTGAACAGATGTCCATGAGTCACAAAACTGTAATTACAGACAAAAGTGCAAATGTTTAATTAATCAGGTCTCATGTCCTTATTATTCCCTCACTGGGTTTCACTAATAATGACCCAGAGGAAAATTCTACTCCTGTCTGTGAAATATATTTTATTTACAAGTGTTTCATTTCTTAGATGAATTTTCTCTTTCGGTCCTGAGTAGCACTACCAAC
Organism: Steatornis caripensis; assembly: GCA_013398225.1. Lineage (NCBI taxonomy): Eukaryota > Metazoa > Chordata > Aves > Caprimulgiformes > Steatornithidae > Steatornis > Steatornis caripensis. Next base: position 94,734 of record VZSC01012393.1, on the reverse strand, counting down.
AAGAAAATAAATTTCTGATGCTCTTTACAAGTAAAACCTGTAACTGGCTTAAAATCCTAAAATTCAAAATCAGGGAAGGCTTTGTGCTACCTCACTTGGATCCATTAGCAGAATAAATCAGAATAACTTTGCACTTAATACGTCTCTTGCCTCACATTCACAGGATGCATAAATATTTGGCTGTAATCCTATCGCTAAAGCTGAGAGGAAAAGGGAAAGTCTTGAAGGAAAAGCTGTTCTGGATGAGGAAAGCAACCTCTTCCAATTTGGTTTGTAACCCATACGAAGGGTTAAATTGCAGGGCAGCTGGAGCCAAGGGTGGGCGTTCCAGCCTCCTTCTGACAATGCCTCTGCCACCCCCAAAAGCCAGCCGCAGGATCGAAAGTGTTAAAAAGTATATTGTTTCCATTAAGGGGCTGAATTTTCCACTGGGTAATCATCAGTGAAAGCCAGTGAAGGGCAAATGAGGATGGCAGGCCTGATTAATTAAACATGTGCTATGGTGCTAAGAGCAAGATTTATGCTATTGGTTTTACAAGAGTCACTGATATTAATACTGCTAGTAGAAATTTTGAGCTGCTGTTTACTGTTTCCATTTTTCACCGCAAGACTTGTTTTAAAAGTACAAACAAGGGTTGTGAGGTATTGCTGTAATGTTGTAGTTTTGTTCTCTGAATGTTACTCCTGCTCTACAGAAGAAATCTTGCAGTGCTGCTATTAGATGCTCTGTTGCACTGTTTCCATTATAATCTCCAGTTCTGGAGGCTTTTAAACCTGATTACAAAAATTTACTTTGGGCTAAAATCTCCAGCCAGGTTACGTATGTTTGCTTATGTATACATCAGTGCACTCTTGTTTGTACAGAATACTGTATGGAACTTTCTGAAAAATGGAAAGAAAAATAACAGTGTATGCATTTGTAAGTTATAAGAATGCAAATAGGTATCTACCGCTGATCTGTGAAGCTGTACACGTGGTGATATACGGCATTGCATTCTGCTAAAGCCAAATGACATGGCCTGTTCGAGCCTGAAAGAGACAAGTGTCGTTACAAAGCATGGAGAAGAACAAAATAACATTTTGGGGATAACAAGGGCTGCTGTACGTGGGCACTCTCGCATCTAAGCAAAAAGAGGCTTTTATGAAGTTGTTAAGTATTTTCATCAACTCCAGGTTGACATGCAGCAGTCTCAGAAGTATCTATGTCATAACGTGTTAGTAGTAGAGTAGAAGCTGAATGCCCTTGCACTATAAACGCTGTTTCAGAAATGTGTTTATAGGCGTTTCTGCTTATTTGTTCATTAATATCGTTCATTAATATGCCATGGGAAATATAGCAGTAAAATCTGAAGAGTGGGGTGTGAATGTGCATCTTGGGGTGGAAGAGAGAGTTGTCTGTTGCAAATAAGCTTGCTCGCATCATGGAGAGCATGAATGGCAACCAACCAGGCCAGTATCAGTTCAGCTTTTCTTTTCCTGATAACGCACTCGTGTGTTTACTTTCCCCATTACACTGAAGTGGAACATTTTGTTGGAATGATGCCTCTTCCTCTGTGGTAATTTTTTTTTTCCTTTCTTGACAAGAAACTCTCAGTATTTATGTATAGCCCAGTAAAGTCTGTAGACTTTGCAGTATCTTTGCAAGGTCTCAGGACTGAGGCAAGCTTGCCAGGCTTAGTGTGGGGTCTTCTTGGCCTGCCTGGAGCTGTGTTTTAGTTAATTTAGCCATAACAATTCTTCCAACGATCAGGTGACTGTTGCCTAATTTGTTTTACTTCTGCTTACCTTTGTACAATCATGGAATAGCCATGATTTTATACTTTATAGCGTAAAGGTATTTTATACTTTAGCTACAATTTTGTATTTAATAGTGTAATTACTCTGCACAGAATGCAAAATTTGTGACCCTGCCATAAGCCTGTCATTGTTATGTCATTATGTAAAGGCCTGATATGTCAGCAGAGGCCTTGGAAGTGGGGACACAGCACAGAGGTGTACCGGTGTGAGTTGATAGGAGAGAGGAACAGGCTGGCACTGGAGACCCCAGGGCTAAGAACAACTTACAGCTGTCAGCTAAAGAGGCATGGACCTGGAACCTGAGGATAACTAGCCACAGGAGCCACAAGCAACAGATAGCTATCTACCGAGTGTAAAATACACTGTATAGAGTAAATTGGGATGTAACACGACCTCCAGACCAATAAAGACAGAGCGAAGTGTAGAAGTGTGTCACACAGGTGCTGCTGCCAACCTGAGTACACGCAGGGGCCGTGTGTCCTGTGAGTTAACTTTCGCAAGAAAGCTGGGAGAGGGATAGCTGACCCAAATTAGCCAAGCAGGTATTCGATACCACTGGCATCACGCCCAGCAAATAACTGGGGGCGCTGGCTGGGCAAGGTGTGGGAATTGTGGCCGGGAAGGGCGTGGGACGGCTCTGGTTCCCATTCTGGGTGGTGAGCGGTTGTGCGGCGCATCACTTGTTTGTGTTCTCTCTTGTCGGTATTATAGTTGGTATTGTTGTCGTACTCTTCTCTCCCTCTCTCTGTGCTGTTGCATTAAACTGTCCTTATCTCAACCCGTGAGCGCTGCCCTTTCTCGTCTGATTCTCCTCCCCATCCCAGGGTGGGGATCTGGGGGTGCAGTCGCATGGTTCTTTGTTGCCGGCCGGGCTCAAACTACGACACCATGCGAGGGTCAGTATAAAACCAGAGAAAGGGGAAGATAGTAGGAGGTTTTGTATAATATTTTTTAAATGGTATTATTAAAGAGATTTATTTTGTGTTAATTAGATCATTTGGACAATGAGTGTTAGCATTGTTCTAGGTGTACTACTTATTAGAATGACTTGTCGCTTAGTTACACTGTAGGTTTTTAATTACGCTAATAAGAAATTCTAGGCTTCCTTTGTAAGTTGTGATGCCCTTTTTGCCCCGTAACAAGTATTTGAGTGTAACATCAAAGTGCCACTGGCAAATAAGAAATTGCTGTTTGTTTGTTTTGTTAACCATTCCTGTCTCATGAGGGACAACGCAGGGTTTAAGTATTATAGCATAGATAGTGCCTATCTTGAAATGGGAAACCAGTTAGTGTTTTCCTGTAGCAACACTCTTCCTGTATTTATCTTCTTAAGGCAGACAGCAAGCGACAGCTTTAATGGAAAATTCGTTATATATTTTAAAATACTGAACAGGCTAAGCCAGTAACCTCAGAGAAGTGTCTCCCTTGATCTAAACTGAGGAAGTTTGTGGAGACCTCAGCAAAGACTGGGTCTTCAAGCAAGATGAGCAGATCCTAGTGCATGCCTGATGCTGGGGCATGACATGAAATTTCTGAAGTTGTTGGTACCAAACACCTCCACTGTTGATCTGGTAGCAGGTACGGGCCCCTGCAGCCTCCTGGCTCACAGCACCCTGTAGAGCTCAGTTCTGAGCAAAGGTTGGGTTGTATTGCTGGATGGGTAACATGGGGTCATCACATACTCTCCACTAGGCTCATGTCTTCATCTGAGAGTCACATGTGCTCTCTTGTCAACACCCATGGGAACAGGGTGCCTTGTGCTAAACCAAAAAACCACTTTGGGAGGGAGACCAGCCTGAAACCCAGCTTGGCAACAACGATAGCACACCAGAACTGTCTTATGGTGATGAGGGCTGGTTTTTGCTGGAGGAGAAATGAGGTGCGTCAGATCATCTGATGAGTGCAGGCCTCTTCTGATGATAGCGCACCTCTGCAGAATGGTTACTGGCAATGGGTGCAGGAGGGATTTTGTCTCCCTTGGACCTTGGTATGTCTGTCTGGGACTGTTAGGTCTCTAATGAAACTTTCCCTTTGTCATTTCCACTTAAGAAACTGAAAAGAAGTTTTGGGAAAGTGGTGACCTTCCTTGCCTGTAGATTAATGCAATGATTTTCATGTAGCAGGTCTTCATTTTGCAGTTTGTATGGGTATGGCATGCCTGCCTGAAGTCTCACATCTGTCACTTCAGCATTGACAGCACGTCAGTGGAGAGAAGCATGACTACTGAGTGCAAGTAGTGGGGAGACCTCTGTGAATTCACAATTTTTGTTGTGATGGGCCTAATTCCTTGAAAAAAGATTTTTACAAATCAAGCTGCTGACTGCTGCAGGGCTGTTGTTTCACATGTATCATCATCAGCCACTGGGGAGATCCAGAACCACTGAGATCAGTCACAGGCGTGGATTTGTTATGAGTGATGTGAGGACGTGTTCTCTCTTCATCCACCCTGGTTAGGGTAGGTGCCAAATAAGCTACAAACTAAGCACCTTGCTAAGAAGAAAGTACTAAGTAGTGTTAAATCACGTGACATTTTTCTGATGTGAAAAAAGGTTTTTGGTTTTATACGGCACATAAATATGGACTGAAAAATTAATAAACTCAGCCTGCAGTGTCTGTTGCAACCTGGACTTGCTATTCATCCCTGAAGGCTTGTTGTCAACTTTGCACAGCACTGTGAGGAAGTAATTTAATCTGCCTGTATTTTGGTTTTTCTCATTTACTATTTTTAAAAAAAATCTTACATATCTTTTATATGATTGTATGATGCCAACTAACAATTCAACAACTTCTTAGTTTTCAAAGCAGCTGTTTTAAAAGAGCCTTGCATATGTAAGCTTGTAACATTTTTTGTTTGTTTTCTGAGTTACTGAAGAGTGGTACTTATCTTTGCAGGTTACTTCAGGTGAATAATGCTGCTAGGTATAACTTTCAAGAATATTAAAGTATCTAATGTCCTGTTGAAAAAAATTCCTTTGCGAAGTTTTAAATAAAATTGCATTCATTTTCTGATTACACTTTATAATGTTTTGTTAGTTTTCCTTAATTTTTAAAGCTGCTGTTTTCTTCACTGTTCTTACCATGTTCTGCAGCTATCAGGCCACTGCCTCGGCACCAGCTGCTCTGTGCACTGCCTTAGCAGCTGAAAATGCACTGAGTAGAGTAAGCCATAGTTTTCAACAGATGGATAACTTGTGTGGGACTTTCGGTCCAGGTGACACACACTGCCAGTGCCCCACAGCCTGTTTTTGGAATTTCCAAAAATTGTACATACCAGTTTTCTAACTTAGTATGTGTTACATCCAAGTCCAGGGAGCTTTATGCTAGACTTCACCTTGAGAAAGAGAAGTTGATCTCAGAACTTAAAATCAGTAGTTTTTTAGATGTGAATTGTCTCAACTTGATTACATGTGTTATGTGCTGTATTTGTTATGTGCTATATTGAATAGTCTGAACCAGCAACAAATGTGTAAAAGGATGTTAAAGGGTCAGTTTCACAGACTTGAAACAATTTTAAGTGAGATCATCTAGGAAAAAGAATCTTATTTGTTATAAAACATGTCATTAGCTGCCCAACAAACTCACAGTCTAAAGTTCTCTTATGGATTAGTGTTTTTTTTTAAAAAAATTGTTATTATTGATTATTATTTATTATTATTATTTAAAAGTAAGGCATATGGGTGAAAATAAACATTTTTTTAATAAATTCAAAAAATACCTGAAAAATAGAAAATAGCAGTGAATATGAGTTAAAAGGGAAACAAAAAATGATGAGGAAAGCAAAAGTTCACAAAGAGATGTCTATGGAAAAAGTCTACTGAGAAACAAACTCTGCAGTGACCCATTGCTAGTTGGTACAGTTACTATTTACAGTGCAGAAGACATGGCAATTCAATAAAAATCTTTGTTACAGACTTGATAAAAGCCCCTACTTCTGTCATGTAATGCTGAACACTTCTCAGTTCCAGTGATAATGAAAGGTGATGTTAAAGAACACCTTTGAAAATCAGATTGTTTAATCACCTATTGAAAGAACTTATGCCAGCAAATTTTAAACAAAATGGCTGAGAACTCCTCTGAGGCACTAACATTGACTTTTTTCCCTAACGTGTCTCGTAACCGTTCCAAGAGAGTAAAGCAAATACTGGGCCAGAATACAAAGGGGCTACTCAGCCTGCTGTTTTGAACACTGGTGCCACATAAAACAATGGAAAATCAGCACAGGTCCTAAATAAAAGGATGATATTTCTGTTAACAGCAGTGAGCATGGGTTAAGAGAATAGGTCTGAAGAAATAACTGGTGGTTTTGTGACATTTTAAAATGCTGTTTGATAAAAGCAGCATGTTGAGCCAATAAGCTAAGAAATCTCTGATGCATTTTATTTTGTACTAACATGCCATTTGGTTGAAAGCCTAGATGTTGGTACCAGACCAGCATTATACTCAGATAATAGCCAAGGAGCAGGTCTCAAGAAGATAATTACAAATGCCTCCTTTTCTTAGGCAACAGACATTTGACCTAGCCTTATGCTGTTTAACATTTTCCTGAGCAATGACCATAACTGTTGCTGATAAATGGCCATTCATTCTGCAAGAACAGGGGAGCAGCAAATTGCAATATTGGTTGTTTGGTGTAGCTGGGATGCAAGAAAACAACACATATTTCCATGGCTCTTTCATTAAAGGCAGGCTTATAATGGAGGAACTCTATCACGGAAAAAACCCACAGTGGCTCATGGTTGTCATGAGCAAAGAGGGTTGTGCTGTGTTCAGCACCGGTAAGCCTGACACTGAGCCTGCTGCAATATTGCCCACCACTTGTCCCATGGCCCAGGAGGGAGCTGAGATATGGAGAGTGTTCAAGGAGAGAGAGGCCCCAGGTGATGCCGGACCCTGAGGATGAGCTGCAGTGTGGAGTGGCATGCGGATGACTCTGTAGGACCATTTTCTCTGTTAGCCAAACTCCTAACAAGATTAAGAGAAGGGAATTTGAAGTTAGACAAATTCTCGCTAAAATGAAGACAGTTCATCAAAGTGATAGTCACTGAAACAACAGGGGTCAAGATTTATACCTGGGGGGAATTATTTTGGTCAAGATTCCTTCTTTTATTTTTTTTTTCTTTTCTAAAAAGTCCACTGTAGTTCAAGAGCATGCATTGGGCAGAAGCGGATATTTCTTAAGGGAAGTTTGTTGTCTTTTGTTATGATGAGTCCATTCTGACATTAAACCCTATTGATCTATTCATAGGGGCTAAAGTCAATATTTAGGCATATTAATAACAGGTCTGACTTTTCAAAATTCTCCATTTGATTTCATTAACCTTAACTTCTGGTTGTTATTCTACTTCTCATTGATTACTTGCAAATACAAAAGAATAAGGATGCATTAGTGATTTTGCCTACTGAAAAAATATTCTCTGTACCATTATCACAAGGAAATAAAATTTCATACGATCTTCGTGTTTTGGTATATTACAGAACAGTGTTTTTTCTAATTTTCTAACACAAGAAAATGATACAGTTAGGTGATCTTTCTTTCCTCTGATGAGTTACACCAGTAAACTTAACAACAGCTGTTTTGATAGACTAAGTATTGTTTATTTTTCCAATGGAAGTGATGGAATAATATGGATTGCAAGAAGTTTCATTTACTGCTATGTTGAATTGACTTACATCGTTGTTTTCATTTTATATACAGGCTCTTAAAACCGTCAGATGTCTGATGCTGTCTAAGACCTATTTAAATCTCACTCTGCTTGAAGCTTTCTGTCTGCCATAGTCAACTTGAAGTTTAAAAGTTGCTCAGCTCCTGAAAACATTCAGAGGAACTTGGTTTTCCAGCTAAAATGCATCTTCACTTCTTCCATTCGGCCTCGCTCTCAGGAATGAAGCTAAAACACTGATTAAAATTAAGTCTATAAGCTTTTAAAATGTGCTTTAAGTTAAGGAAGAGAGACTGGTTATGTTTCTAGCTCAAATCTCACAATGTGGTATGTGCCTGCCAGACCATGCCAGGTATCCTCAGATGTTGCTAAAATTAATAATCAGACTGCTCCAGGAGCAAGCGTATGAATGGCAGTCCTGCAGAGACCTGTGCATGCAACCCTTCCTACTGAAGTCAATAGGGCTATGCAAGTAATTAAGAGTGTTCACATACCTGTCTTGTAGACGTTAATGTAAAGAGCAGACTTGGTGTTCACAGAGTAGAGTTCTGGTTTAATTAAATTTTCTGAAAGTTTTAGTTAAATGACCGAGGTACCAAACTAATTTCACTGGAATACAAAAAGCTACTTCGATCTCTAATTTGATTCCAGCACAGCAGTAATTTGTAATGTCAAATTTCAAAATATGTCTTATTTAATATGTAATGTATACAAAAGGGAAACTTTATGCCATCTGTCACAGTGAGGAATTTTTCCAAACAATGTACACTGGGTTGTTTCTTTTTAATTTGCTGCTGTCATACTCATGCTTCCTTTCTAAGGCCATGACAAAACTGACTGCTGAATAAACACAGAAAATTGAAACCTGGAATGAAATATAAAGAATAAATATGTACTGATATTTAATAGGATTGTTTTTTTCTTAAGCAAGCTATAGGAGAAATTCTCTGCAAGTGGTACATCCTGTCGTGGTAGGTACATGTAATCCCTTGACAATCCAACTTGTGACTTCCTGAAAAACAAGTTCAGAGGCATGTAGTGATTTTGTCTATATTATATAACATTGCCGTCAGTTTGGGTCAGATCCAAGAAGCTTATGGATGATAATGACATCAGTGTAAAGCACTCAGGTTAGGAAGAAGCACCACAGGGTTTTCCTTTCAGCCAGTCAAGGTGGCCGTATTGATCTCAACAAGCTTTTCATTACTGCAAAGGAATCCAACTGGAAATAAAGATGCAATAAGTAAAATCTTAAAAGCGTTACAGCCAATTCTATTGTTCAGCATATCATGATTTGCCTTGATCCTGGAACTTGTCTTGGTGCGTTTGAGGCCTTGGGGTAAATCTGAAGCATTTAAAGGCAGCTGTGCTCCATCAAGGCAGGAGGATTTTACAGTTTGTATAATTGGAGGAAACTGTCATCTAACATTAACCTGCAATGACATAAAATGATACAAGATATATGTAATATCATATATGTATTTATATGCGTAAAGAGTCAAAGTAGACTACAAGAAGCATAATCTCCTTATCTGAACCTTAACATTTGAAGATGACTTAAAAGATGGCCAGTGAAAATTATTTCTTCACATAACTCTGCTGAAGACCAGGAAGATACAACCGCAGAGCAATCAAACTTAGTGCCATTTGGCATTATTTGGAAGTGAATATGAGGAGAGGCTTCCTAGGCAGTTGAGCTAGTCTGAGTCACTTGAGGAGGAAAAGGGAGCTAACGACTTTTCTGAATTGGAACTTTGCCACAGTCCTCTGTTGAGCTGGAGGATGTGTTAAGTGTGTTTTCCACAAATACTGCAAGTAGGTAAAATGAAAGCTGTTTGGCACAATTGTTTGCTAAAGGTAGGAAATAGGGCGTTAAAGGCAGTGAAGGTGATGTGCAGCCTCTGGTGATGCTGTGCTTCATGGAAAACTCAAGCAGAATCAAATTTCCTCTTTCAGAGAGACTGAAGGGAAGCCTTGTATGCTGAAGAGTAATAGACACTAGATGTAAGTCACAAGTCTGTAGACAGCACCACACTCGTCCAAGACTGCCTGAAGCTTTTACAGAGAACTCACAATTCGTCAAACTTACCCCC
>VZSC01012393.1:64305-85037 GCA_013398225.1 Steatornis caripensis | reverse complement strand
CCCCCCCACTGCTCCCCCCCAAATAGCAAGAAAAACAAGCAAGCAAACAAATAAACAAAAACAAATCTGTAAAATAAATCAGTATCTGTAAAGAAATAAAACAAGTAGCAGCAGAAACAACACTGTGGAATATTCAATTAAAATAAGAGAAAGAATGAGCCGATGACCTTTTCTATAAACTCCAGTATTCAGGTTTTATATAAACACCATCTAACTCATGCAAATAGGTTGTGCCAAAAGCATTTTAGACAAAGAATAAATAAATAAATACCATATGGAGACCCAGTTGGTCACTGTGCCAGAACTAACCTTTGAACCAAGCTATAGTTCTAAATACGGGAAAAAGAAATAAAAAAACAATTAGAAAAAAAACAGAAAGAAGAAAAGACCTTTTGTTTTCTTTATGGGAGAGAGAAAGCCCATTGCTCCAGGCAGTCTCGGGGAGAGTTCGCTGTTCCAGGACACTTTGTCATTGTGGTGACGTTGCTGGGTTCCTGCTCTTTGTCATATTCCATTGCAGTCTGGGCCTTAACTTGACAGCAGCAAAGGGTTTGTCTGAAATGGTTTCAACTGGTTAGCATTGCATCCACCCACCCACATGCAAAAAGTCCCAAAGTGTCATCAGTCACGGCTAATTTTCTGAAAACCATGAACTCCTTGACTCTTAGGAACCGTGACAAAAAAAACGCAGCTTTGACTTAGTCAATGAAACTCTGTTTTTCCCCTGGCTATTTTATTCTTCTTTCCTCTCTGGTCGGAAAACACAAAAATATTCAAATGCTTTCTTGTCTGAAATGGAGTGGAAGCCAAATCTTTCCCACAGTTTTGTATACATGTGCTACATTGTAATTCCTCTCCTTTCGACAAGTGAGCTAGGTAACCAAATGTAACCCACCACTCCCTGTTAGGACACGCTATCAGAAACTTTGTGTATGCCAGAAAGATGGGTGTGTCTTTTTTCTTGTCACTATAGGATTTTGACTGATCTGACTAACACAGGGTTGAACCCCTGATGTAGACCATTGCAACCACAAGAATTTCCAGTGACATCGATATTTTTACTTTAATATCTGTGGGCTTTATGAGAGTGTGGCAGTACATGAAAGTTTACCCAGTTGCTGATCACATTATGGATGTAATGGGAAACCTAACTCCACACACGATGTGATAAATGTAATGGGAAACTGTTGCCCAGCTTTGTGGTCAGGGTTGAGAAAGAAGCAGTATTCCCTGTTTCTTGGCCAGAGTGAGCACTTGCAAGCAATAAAAAAAGATCCAAACCTCACCTCATGGTCCAATGGAAGTCCTAAGTCAGGTAGTTATAATCGCTGTAGTGTTTAGGTCATATGTGTGTGCATATATGTATATATATATATATGTATGTTAGTAGAGGAAATTTATGCTATATTCTCCTGCTGAGTATGAATATGTGACAGAGAAAAATCTCATGTTGTGGCTGATATGTGTGTGTGGGCTAGAACCAGCTGAGTAAAGACATATGAGGTGTGTGGAGAAGAGCGAGTGGAACTGAGAGCGAGAACTGAGGAGGGAGCATCTGGGGACCTTCGGACAAGCCAATGATTTCAAAGGATGTAACTTCACAGCATGTATTAAAATTAAACCAAGAGAACAAGTTGACTGATGGAAGGGGGAAGCTTTAATGCTTATAAAATACAATGAACTCATTTAACGTGTCAGGGGATATGTGAGCAGACTGACTCCAAACCAAACAACACTTTGCCTCCTTGTTTGGCAATTATTAACTTTTAGTATTATTAACTTTTGCTAACTCTTAGGGTGAGCAAGTCATGCATCTTCCTCCTTAGCTGTGTTTATTTAAATTTATTCTGGAGGAGAAAGTTGCTGGGCTCTATTGTCATATTTTAATGGCCTACTGAGTACTTAATAATGAAAATATGTTTAGACATAAAGTTAAGCAACTCGAAAGGACAGATTCAGGGAGGCAGGTAGATTCTTGAAGGTCTCATTCATTTTCCCTTGATCAAATTTTGAACTTTCTGAATTCAGTGGAGAGTTTTCTACTGTTCATTCAAGTTCATCTAAAATGTACTGAAGAAGAGGTCACATTACACAGAATTTGTGTGAGATGTTTGATTAACCTGTGTATTCAGCTTTGCAGAAAAAGACCTGTGGATCCTGATGGACAACAAGCTCAACATAAAACAACATACCTTTACTGCAAAGCAGGCTAGTGGTGTCCTGCACTGCACTAGGAGGACTGCTGCCCACAAGTTGAAGGAGGTGAACCTTTCCCTCTGCTCAGCACTGGTGAGGCCACACTTGGAGTTCTGTGTCCAGTTCTGGGCTCCCCAGTACAAAAGAGACATGGACATACTGGAGACAGTCCAGCAAAGAGCCACAAAGGTGATTAAGGAACTGGAACATCTCTTCTGTGAAGAAAAGCAGAGGGAGCTGGGACTGTTCAGCCTGGAGAAGAGCAGGCTCAGGGGGAGCTTATCCTTGTGTATAAATACTTGAAGGGCAGGTACAAAGAAGATACAGCCAGGCTGTTTCCAGTGGTGCCCGATGACAGGGCCAGAGATGACATGCCCAAAATGAAACAGAAGAAGCTCTGTCTGAACATCAGGAAGCATCTTTTCACTGTGAGAGTGACAGACCACTGGCACAGGTTGCCCAGGGATGTTGTGGAGTCTCCATCCTTGGAGATATTAAAAAGCCACGCGAACATGGTCCTGGACAAGTGACTTCAGGTGGCAAGGGGATTGGACAGCTAACCTCTAGACACCCCTTTCAATCTCAAACATTCTGTGATTCTCCTATATGTGTGAGATTCCTGGATGGTTATTTCTTGCATAATGGAAAATCTAGTTCAACTGCCTAAAAATCTTTTGCTGTCTTCATAAGAAAGATCATCTGCATTGAGACTGATATTCTATCTTTGTGATGGACTTCTCATCACAAGATATTCCTTTTGCATTCTACAACATGGTTTCATTCCTAGGTAGTTTATAAACGGTTAATAAATGCTTACTAGACATGAAAAAGAGGTATAAGCCTTGTAGTAACATGTAATATGGAAAGTTACAAGCATGTCAAGAGGAGGTGTAATGCATGATTTTTAATAATGGTTAGCAACCTATTGACTGACTGGATTTTAAGACAATTGATTATCTATTACAACATCTATTAATCATTTATTGTTATTAATCATTTAGTAACTTCCCATTTGCTGTTTTTACTGAGAAACTTGATATAAAATTGTGCCTCCAATGAGAATAAAGTAACCAAAGTAAGTGCAGATCATTGGAATCTGACTTTTTAATGAAAAGATTGAGTTTTAATTATTATTTTTTGTGCCTTAATCTTTCTTTATCAAGATCTGTAGACCTGATTAGTTTTGACTCATACGAATATTTATTACTTGTACAAACACATTTCAGTCAATTTATAAAACTTAGGTTGTACCCAGAAATTGTTCAAGAACCCAATTTTATAAGGGAATTCAGGAATTCTCTCCAGGAACAAAAACTTGAGTTAAAGTCTGGGTTTTGAGCTAAGAAAGAGGGTATTACGTGAGTCTGAGTAAAAAATTAGCAGATATGTTTGATTAGTATTCCAAGAGGGGGTGTTAATAACCATACCATGAGCACAAACTAAAGCTGAGACTGAGCTGATGGGAAGCTGCTGCACATTCCTTTTGTTAATTTCATAAAAACATTTGTTAAGAAGGACATCTAGTGGGTCATCCGGTTCAGCAGCCACAGCATGGTTATTTGTGCTGAATTCCTACCAGGTTGAAGGGTGGAAGGGTGGAAGGACAAAAGGCATAGTGCGGAGGCTGAACTGCTGCTCAGCACAACTCTTTCCTCTCCCCCAGCTCTGCCGTTGTGAGCACAAAGTTTTGCCTGCAAACATGTTTTCCAATCTGAAGCACTTCTCTGTTGAGAGTGTTTTGGGTGACATTGGTTCAGTCTGCTCAGAAAGAGTTTGCTTTCCATTTGGTGCTACTCGGGTAGAAACACTACAAAGATAAAATCCTTTAACCCACTCTCCTTCCACAGTAAAATGAGCAGAATCACAGAAAAATGTTCAGCTGGCAACGCTAAGGCCTGGATGAATATCTGGAGAAGGAGAATGTCTCTTCCTTGCCATTGTCAAGAGCTGCCCTCCCATGGTGGGAGTTTGACTCCATGAGGTCGTCAACCTGTATCCTGGCTGCTCTGCTGTACTCTGGGGTGCAGGAAAGGAAAAAAGGTCTACTATTCCCTGAATCTCTCCGGCTAGCTCTTCTCTGGGACTTGATTTTCAGGCCATGTAGGAAGGAGACAAGGAACGCACTACGCCTGCTCCCCGGCTGACTCATTCCTGTGCTGGGCTTGACCTTTCTTGTGTGGATGAAGTGGGCTGACTGTACCAGTGTATGTGGGGAGACTTGTCTCCATTGCTAAGCCACCCCCCAACTCCTACTGCTCATGGCAGTGATTTTATGTCTTCCTCTACCAACAGGCTGCTACGACCCTCACCAGTGTTTGTAGGCACATGGGATATTCCTACCTCTTGGCACTCAGCTGGAAGATGAGTGTGCATTCCACAGCCTGTGAGCCATCCTGCGAGCCATCCTGCCACTGCAGGATCCAACAAATGGCCCTACGTCATATTTTCTTTGACAGTAAATGCTGCAGTATGTATGCATGTTGCTCAACAGTCATGGTGCAGCTCATAGAAATCCCTCATTGTTTCCCAGCTTCCTGACATCTTCTCCATGAACATCAAAACAAGCTTCGTTCTGCTTTTCCACAACATCATCATAACTTTACAAGTGTCTTGTTTCAATAGTTGGTATAAAGCCTCCTTCTAAGCCAAGAAAATTCCTGTATACCAAATCAGAAGATCTGATTGAGTTGTCTACTTTTTGTGACAGCAGCAAAAGCAGCAACTGTAGCATTGATAGGCAGAAATCTCACTGTAACCACCACCATTTTAGTTTGACACAGAGATCCCGGACTTAGTCTTTCTGGAGTCTTTCACTTTCCTTTCTGCAGTAAGTTCCAATCACTTAAGACCCCAACTCCACTGTTTTGCAGTGTCAAGAAAGAAGACTAATGTTGCTTTAATTAATAGTACCCCCAACACCATGCTTGCTGAAGACACTACCCATGTAACAGATAGCTTGAATGTAAGTATTTTTAATCCAATACTGGTCTTTAACCAGAAGGGAAGTGTTACCTTCAACACAGACTGGTTTCACAATGGTGAGCCTATCTGTCTGTAAAGCTCAATCCATTGAGCAGTTCTGAGGTGCAGAATGCTCTTAGTGTTCTTTACATGATTTATGCCCAGTTGTGGTCTAAACTTTGCAGTGTTTGTCCTCTTAAGTTATGAGACAATATGGCCTGCAGGCTCAGAGAGAGAAACAACTTGATGAAAAATGGTGGCAAACAGAGGTGGCTTCCTGAAAAGGACGAGTCTGACAATTTAACAGAAAAACAAAACCCCACCACTTCTTTCTTACTAGGACCATGGTTCAGCTGCTTTGGCCTTAGCAGCAGTCCACATGGAGCTCCTTGTCAGCTGGCACGTCATGTCTCATTCACTTCTGCATTGTGTCATTGCTTTCACGGAGAGAACAGGCAACTCGGAGAATTTCCTTTGCTGCTACCCGATATACCATTATTCACCTCTTATCATTTTAGCAAAGCAGTTACACTGCTGTCAGAGGTAATGGAGACCATGCCACTAAGAAAATTGGCTGTAATTTATTTATCAATTGTTTCTACATACCACAAAAGAGACCATCTACTTTACGGCTAGGTCTAAGGTATCTGAGAGCCCTTGAAGTTCATGGTTTTCCGGTATTCTAAGTTCTACTTATGGCTTTTCCTGTATATGACACACAACACCACCCCTGTGGTCTTCAAGGCCGATTTCTTCTTTGCTTTCTTTAGTCACAAATCATTCTGAGGCATCCCTTAAGTGCATTTGTATTGTTAAGTGCACCGGCCTGATTTGGTGTTAATTCAATTTGAGTGCCCTTAATATCTTGCGGGAGTGAGGCAATGCATGCGAGCTGTACCTTGTAAAAACAGGTTCCAGGTCTGCCTGAGAGCAAAGCACCTTTCCCGCAGCAATTTACCAAAGTTGCTGATAAAATTTTCATAAGGAAACCTTTTTAGTCTGACCCTATTGTGTTATTCTACCATTAAGAGTCGGGGAACTGAGACTGTATTCTGGTGACAGTTTACCACATTCTCCATTATTTTAGTGTATAGACAGCCTGCTGATGGGTCACAGCCTACATCCCCTTCTCTTACAGTGTGGAAACAGCTTTCAGAGCCAGGGCCCGGAGGCCCAAGTACGCCAGTTACAGCATGTGTGTGTCAATATAACTGAAGTGAACTCTAGATAAACCAGTCACCTCTAACCTTCAAATGATGGGAGGTGGGACATTTTAGTGCATTTGGGGCCAAGAGAAGGAAAAGCTGAAATAATCCATAGGAATAGTTAGCCCTAAGGACAGTGTGGAAGAAAAAATATCACATTTTGATTAAAGAAAAGGTATTTGACTAACAATCAAAGACGAAAAGTCTGTTTTAAAGTAATTGGGATAAGCAAATGCTATCTTCATACACATGGACTGATTTTGCTCTCAAATGAGTGATTGTAGATCCTAAACAACTCCAATGTTAACTGAAAAAGTTAATCTTATAAGGTGAACATGTGTATAATACCAAGAATGGTGCCCACCTGCCTGGCAGATTGCCTCTTTGCAGTACAATTACCCCAGCCTTGGGAGAGCAGGGATCTGCAGCAAGGGAGTGGGAGTGAAGGGTCTGGTTGCTGCACATGTGATATTCCAGAATCTGTATGTTCTGTCATGCTGTATGAACACATTTTTTTCAGCTGTTACAGAAGGCACAACCAAACTAATCTGGATGCCATCTGAAGACATGGACACACGTCTTCTGATTTGTTGTCTAGCATTTTGAAGCAAACCAGAAAAGAACAAGTTGGTTATGAAAGAAATGAGGAAAGGAAGAGAGGACAAGAGAAAGGGAGGCAAAGTGGGGTGAGGGGAGAGAGATGGCAGAGTGAGAGAGAGAAAGAAAGTAATACAGAAGGAATGAGGAAAAGGAAGAAAGAAAGAGAAACAAAGAGTTGAAGAAAGTTGAAGAAAGTAAAAAAAGAAAGGGACGATGAAAGAAAAAGAGAAAGGAAGGAAGAAAGATAGGGAAGAGAAAGGGAAAGAGGGAAAGAGGGAAAGAAAGAAAAGAAAGAAACAAACAAAGAAAGAGAGAGAAAGGAAGAAAGAAAGAAAGGAAAAGAAATAAAAAGAAATCAAAAGAAAGGAAAAGAAAGGAAAAGAAGAGAAAGAGAAAGAAAATATGGAAATGGCCTCAGGGTTTTACACTGAATTTAACTGATGCTGGAATGGAGGTTTGGGAGCTTAACCAGCCTGGCACGGCTTTTCAGCACAGGTACGTAAATACCAAGGCTGGTTGGTTTGATTATAAGGAGCATCTTCTGTAACCTAGCAGACAATGGTAAATTTGTTGCACTCTAAATTGCCTTTGGGAGTCTTGCTCTCCCTACCAGCACGACTTGTTGTCGGTTGCTGGTGGGCGAAAGCCTTGATCCTGAGTCCCATAGAAGTCAATGTGAGCACTGCCTTTGACATCAATGAGTGCTGGATCATACCCCAGGTGAAAAACAATAGCTTTGCTTCTAGTCAGGCCAAACTGATGAATAAATCAGAGCCGTGCATGTGTGGAGTCGGGGCTGGTTCTGAGTGTCTCTTACAGAGGCGTTTTGCAGTCCCAAGTATGTGTGACCAAGGCAATCTGATTAATTATTGGATAAAGCTTGAGGCAAGCACAGAGTTACAGATACCAGCTAGAGAACTGTATTACAGATGAATTTATAATACCTTTGACTATCAGCCTCTTGATCTGTAGGGGTATTCAAGAAAGATGGAGATGAGGCAGTTCTTTCTGTGTGTTTTCCATAGAGGAAGGAAAAAGAGACAGCAAATACTTATAGATGTTTCTCTCTCTGGCACTTAGTATCATGCTCTAACATTCTACTCCCAATTAGTTTTAAAGAACTATGTAAGTTCTCAGGAAAGAGAGCTGACTGCATTTAATATTGTGTACATCCCCTGCATAAAATCACAAAGCTTGAACTGCGGCACTGTGTTAGGTGTTTGCAAACTGCCCTGCCACATGTAAACAAGCCAGAAGCTGCAAAGGGTAAACATCACCATAGGCCCGGGATGTCTGCGGCCAGTCCTGCTTCGTCTCCATGCGCCACTGAGGTCAGTGGCAAGGCTTGTGCTGCAGGGTGCTGTGGAAATGCTGGGCCATCTGAGGAAAGTGCTTGCAGCCTTGATTCAGACTTAGCTGTTTTCTGCTAGTCTGTGTCTGTGCTGGCCCTTTGAGTGTTCCAGTCTCCTCACAGTGTTTGCTGAGTTGTGCATAATGCCTTGTGACAAATTTTTGAGGATGGAGGGAACATTGGCTGACATAGCTTTCCTATCAAAAACACTGGGAAATGTATCCTTCTATTTATTTACTTTTAAGTAACACCGAGGTGGGCACAGAGTGTTGGTGATTCAGAAACAGGAGCTCACCAGGATGTTCTTGATGACCTCCTGCCATCTTTGTCTCTTTTGAACTCCAGCGAGCCAAAGCAGCTAGGAAGAGAAGAGTCATGATGGTAAACGGGCAAGTGATGTGCCACAGTACAGCGGGGCCAGAAACATGTGGACCTTCAAGATGCATAGGTAAACCCCATGACAGCACCTGCAGCAGCTGCCCCAGATGCTGTGAGTGAGTGGGTTGAGAGGCCCTTTCTAATGGATCAACAGTAGGTCAAAGAAAGGCATGGAGGAAGAGTCACTCTCTTGCTCTGACAATATAAGGCAATTTTAGGG
The DNA here is from genome assembly GCA_013398225.1 of Steatornis caripensis. NCBI lineage: Eukaryota > Metazoa > Chordata > Aves > Caprimulgiformes > Steatornithidae > Steatornis > Steatornis caripensis. Next base: position 76,126 of record VZSC01012393.1, on the reverse strand, counting down.
ACTCAGAAGGTTATAGTTACTGCAATAGGTTCTGGGGTTTTTAAGAATTAATGTGTGAAAGTTATTTGCAGTGAATTTCAGGGGAGGAAAGTCTATGTTGGCAGGATTTGTGCTACCCTTCAAACAACAGCGAGCGAAAGCTATGTGAGAGATGGGACACAGCACGGTGCTCTGGAGTCTTCCAGTGTTGTTTTGCTTCCATCTGAGGATAAATAAATGCCTCTGTGTATGGTGCTTTGAGAGAGGAAACTACAGCTCAATCAGCAAAATAGTCTCTGACTTCCTAATCCAGTGAGAAATGGAAATGCTCTTCTCTCTCCCTTCCTCTTCATTAGTTTATGTACATCAGCTCTCATCATGTTTACCTGCAAGGAAGTGGTTTCAGTATGACTGCTATCTTTGTAGCTTTTTCTATAAACACTTCAAGCCCTGTTGTATAACTTAGATGGAAGCTAAACAAGCATTCAAATGAAACAAAAAACCTCAGGAGATCTCACTGCCAGGACATAAGTTGTGCAGTCAGGAGAAAAATAGCCGAAGTAAGAAGCTGTGGGCCTTGCCTCACGCTAACAGAGACATGGGTTTTTCCCTTGACTGTTTTGAAACAAGGCCTGAGCCAAACCCTCTCCACATGGCTTCAAGTGGGAATGTGTCTTATTGCTCAAGATGCTAAAAAATTTGAGTGATTTACACACTTCTAAACCTACTTCAAACCACTAAACATGCACTTCCACCGCTAATCGTACACAATCCACAACAATGTCACTCTCTTTGTGCACCATGATGGAAGTATCTGTTTATCATATATTCAAATTACATTGTGTGCTTGAGGGAGCTCGTGATCCCCTGTAAACTCCTGTGGCAACACAGTTTGCAAGCTCCACACGCTACCTGTGAACCATCTATTGTGTCTGTGACTGCAAGCTTCAATCCCTTCCTGGGATTCTCTGAAAACTCTGGAACTTACCAGCAGGAAAATTTACAGCTGAACAATTACATTGTTGAAACTCTGACAAATCCACCTCAGTTTATAACTTTGAAAATAGGGATAGGTGTGAGCAACTGAATATATTATACACCGTAGCATGGCCTCCTGGGGACTGCAATATAGAATCTGTTTACTTTGACTGACATTTTTCATTTTTCTTTTCTTCCAGAGTTTATTGCTGCAAATGATCTCCGCTCAATATGGATTTGTTCCTCAAAAAAACTGTTTAGATATTTGGATAAACATCTTCTGAACAAGTTTTATTATTATGAAGATGATTTTTCAAAACAATCCAGCAACAATGCAACAGACAGGCAATGCAATGAATAAAAGCAAGCAGACTTGCATTATATTGCATCAGATTACATGGAGGTGGGATTTTCAGAACTGCTCTCCAATGGAGTTCTAAAATCTCCAAATCTGGACACAAAGGAGAGTAATTTTTTTCTCTCCATCACTTTGCTGTGAACAGAAGTTTAAATCCCCCCAAACAGACTGGTAAATTCTTGTGAAAGCTGAAATAAACCTCACTCAAGAGCAGAACAGCATTTGTTCTACTTAGACAGTAAGCAGGCAGAGACATTCTTGCAAAGTACGACTACTCAGTAGAAGGAAGATTTGTTGTTAAAGCCAGTGACAGTACTTCCAGATAGAATCAGCACTGGGTCCTGCAGAGTGGCAGCATTTTTTTCCCTGCAGTATTGGTACCAGAAATTTCAAATGCACTGCATTTTTCCGGTTATTTTAGAAATTCCAGTATCTCTGATGTTGAATGCCAGAACAGGTGTCAATGACTGGTGATGATGTTGTACACTGGTATGTTAGCCTGAAAAGTGAGGGTTTTTTTACTAGTCCTATAGGACAAAAAGTAGAAGAGCAAAATTTCTTTTCCAGAGCATTCCCTGTCTGAAAAATAAATCAGTCTTCATCTCACTCAGGCACTCACAAGAGCACATTTTAGATAAAGAGATGGCTAAGAGATGACAATTTTATCAATGTGGGCTTGAGTTGTAAAACTCAAAGTATACATTTTAGGTATAATTTTGTGAACAGAAAAAGCATCTTTTGGTCTGACGCATGAATCTTTTATCTACCTTACTCCTGCCATTTGTATTTCCTGCCATTTGGGATTATCCCAAATGGCCTCTACTTCTCTCTTTGTTGTTTTATAGGTCCTTTTGTACAGCAGCCAATGCTAACATTTCTTTCTGAGTGTGAAAGTTGGTTATGGTTTTGATGTACCTGTATTGTACATTACTTGCCAAGTACTCAGGGTGGACAATGTGCTTTCCAAGATCATTAAGATGAAAATTCCACCTGGTTCATGTTGAGGAGGGATAATTTCTGTGTTGAGTTCTTGCAGGACAAGAGAAATGCAGAAGAGCTGCTGAAGTAACTTCAAAGCTCGAATTCAGAGGGCCAATGAACTCTCACAATAAACCTCAACTTCTCTAGTGCCTTCGTGACTAGTAATGGCCCCTGCTGTGCAGCACTTGGGGAAACAGGAATGCTGCACAGGGCATTGGGCCCCATCCAGACACTGCAAAACCTGCTTTGATTTTTTCAGAAGGTACTTAGAGTGGATCTCAGAGAAGCCTCACCTCCACCTGCTTACTATGCTGCAGTGTATATACCACAGCTCTTGGTCTGGTATGGAAAGCAGGGGTGAGAGACTGATTTACTTTTCGCTTGTCTTACTGCTCTAGTTCCCCACGTGCAGGCTCCCTCTGGCTGAGCATCAACAGTGTGCTCTGATCTGAGAGGATTGAGCCATAGGGCGGATGGCAATGCTCTGTAGAAGTATCTGGCACTCTATTTCTGGGCTAAGGGATGTTTCCAGTCCTGCGTTGTTATACCCCTGTGGAACTTCTCCCATTACGAGGGAATCCCAAGAAATTAAATCAGAGCAGCACTGGTATGGATGCAGCACATGCAAAAGCTCACATTTCTTTATTTTCCTGGATTTATATTGTTTATTTATGTTTTGTGATGTAAGTGGGACCAGAGGTTTAGACAATAGATAGCATCTTGTAAATAAAAATATATAAAAATGTCATGCACACATCACATTTTCACCTTTATTAGAGATCATAAAACCCTGGAAGGAGAGAATAAGGGGCAAGTCACTCAATGATCTTTTCATGCAGTGTCTTCAACATATTTATTGCCACATGAGAATTTTCAAGGCTGGTCATGCATTCAGAGGTTTCCCTACCAGTGATCAGTTTGTGCTAAATCTGGCTGACGCTTTGCTGAGGACTGAAAAGAAAAAGACACTAAGCAGTTCCTGTGGCAGAAGTGGCCTCCTATTTTTGGCTTAAAACTTGAGTGAATTAAAGCACAGGCTTCCCAGTAAAGGATTGTTTCACCTGAAAATTTTCTGCTGTCTCAGCAAGAACTCTGCAGTCCAAGCAACACTGTAAGCAAGACAGATAATTTACTCCATACTGGAAAGAAAGGTAAAGTTGTAGGGGAAGTAAGTGAACTTGCCTGCTTGAGAGAAGTACATAGTTTGCTGGCTGATCCAGGTGGTAACTTACTTAGGGTTTTCCCCAAAATTTTCAGGATGGGAAAGAGTGAGGGTACTCGGCTGAAAAAAGAGACAAGTACCCTCAATTATTCTCAGTTTGCACCAACCTGAGATTCCCTACCATTCTTTCTTTTCTCAACTTCAAGCAGTAGAAGGAGGGAAGATGGAATTAGGGACTGTATGTAATTATTATTTATCATGCCTGCTTCTCCCACAGCCCACAGTTCTCAGGCTTCATGAGTGAGTGGAATTAAAGAGAAGCCCAGTCATCACTGTCCAGTGGTTTTGAATTTTGTATATGTAGCAGCAGACACAGTGTGGTGATTTGCTGAAGATGTCTATGAATAGTGTCTTGTTTTCAATGTAATCCTGAGCAAAAAGCTATGTGGAATCTGCCTAAGACCTAGACAGTATTTAAAAAATGCCATTCACCTCAGAAAGCCCCTCCTCACTTTGACATCCCGTGTCAGCTCCTTAAATCAAACCCATCAGACTCAGGAATGAAGTAAATAAATTATAAGCTTTATTGATTGTGTCTGCTGTGTGAACGTTCTTTAGCGTTGACTAAGCAGTTCAAACTGTTGTCCCAACATGGATCAGGCTCCCCGTAAAACCCAAAATGGCTACTCAAGAGGGAGCAGAAATGTTTTCTTTTGTTGATCCAAGGTTCCGTCAGGGAGGGTTTTGATCTCTACAACTTTACAACATCCATATGGTCAGGAATGAATTAGCTGGCTCCTTTCACTGGGATATGGGATCAGAGTTTTAGATTGGACAGAAGCCCACTGTGATATAGTCTTTTTAATTTTTTTAAATGAATATCAGTGAATTTCTTATGATTTTTGGAACTATGGACCCAGTTTGTCTCTCACTTGGTTTGTTCTCCTGTCTGTATGACTGTTGACTTCAGCTAAATCACTGGTATAAAAGCATCTCAGACTTCTCTTCCAATTAATGGAGATATGGCTGGTGGTTTCTGGTTAGGGGTTATTTTGGGGGAAGGGATTGTTTTTGCTTCTGCTTTAAAGCAAGGAGTTGTGGTAAATCACAGGCGTCTTTCTTGGGATGGAGATAATAAATCACTCTTCCCAGGTGAAATCTTTTATTTATGCCTTGGGATTCCATTTCATTGAGGAAAGGTATGTTCTTTTGGCTTCAGCTGGGCTGCACTTTAGCAAGTGATTCAAATCAAGCTGACACTTATTAGTGAGCATGTTGAACAGTTTGCTCTCAGGCACTTCTTCACTGGGCTGCCACCATTCTCCATTCTTCACAGATGTTTGTTCTCCTCAGGTTTCATCTGGAAGCAAAATCACTGCCTGCTCCTCGTGTCAGTGGGAAGTCAACTGCAAAGGGCAGCTTGATTTTAGAGACAATGGATCACTCCCACCAGTAAAGAAAACAAATAAAGGGGAGATGAAATAATACACTTGCAAATCCGCTGTTATACACTCCCAGATCAGCTTGAGCTCATTCTTCTGGTCTGAAAGTGACCAAGAAATCCTCTTATTATCATTTATTAGGTGTCGAGCCCTGTCACCACACTCAGTGTTGCACAGTACACGTTCAATAGTAGTGGCTCCAAAGAGAGTATCAGCAATACCATACAGATGGCAAGTTATTTAATTGCGAAGCACCAACTGTTATTGCAAGCTGGTGTTTATTTGAAAAATAACCAAAACCAAATCTTCAACAAAAAAAAAATAATTACACAGACAAGTAGTCCTAGATACTGTATTTTCTCCAGGAATACTTGAAGTTAATCCCTACACACGTCATTCTAAAATTTACTTTGCACTGCATGCACTTGTGTACCACCCTGAGAAATCATGATTTGGAGGCAAGAGCCCGCAACTAAGTCCTGCAGCTAGGGAAGAAGGAAGCAATGGCAGAAGTTCATTTACACAGCCTCTTTGTTAAATTTAGGTTTATCTGTGTCTAGAAAGAAGTGTCAGATCACAGATAAGTGTGATGTACTTGCCACAGAAGCAAAAAGAGGCATCTCTGCACGCAGGCTACATGTCACAAGAGAGGGATGGTTGCTGCCAGGTATAACAACCTGCACATGTCCAGGTGAACCTGAAAGAAATCTGTGAACTCAGCCCTTCTAGCAAAGACAGAAGAGTGTGGTCATCCCAGTTGGTATGGCAGGGACGCATTGCACTGGCCACTTCTTGCTACACAAAACTTAGCTTCCTGCTTGCTTTGTAACATAGCATGAACAGCGGAAAGGGATGGCAGAAGAATGGAGGCTGCCTATCACAAAGACCTAGCTATTTTCTTAATTCACTTTACTTCCTGGTCATCATGGAGCCCTTCCTATGCTAAGTAGAGGAGGCAGCTTACTGTCATCACTGTAGAAAAATGGAATGCCTATAGTAAGGAAACAAACATTACTTGTAGCACGAGTTAGTGTGTGCTGGAGATTGAAGGCTCAAGTCATATTTATACACAAAGAGAGACTATGCAAAATGTGTGACCTGGAAAGGTGATCCTGCCTTTTAAGCAGTTATGCATGGCTAATAAACAATGGAGGAAAATGTCACCTTTTAAAAAAAACAACTTCTTTTCATTTAATTTCATAATAATCATAAAAAGGAAACCAAACCTGAAGAAGGCAAGGATAATGTGTTTGTGTTTCTTTCCTTAAACATTTCACTGTATTGCAATGTATCTAATATCTGTCCAATATCCCAAGTGTTTTAAGACATTAATATATACACAAAATCTATATAAAACAGGAACTATTGAGTCTTTCAATACAAGGTGTCTCTATCCTGTAGCGAGAGAGATAAAACAGCAAGGCTGTGTTGCAACAGAGAAAGAGCACGTTCCCCAGGCTGGAGTTCAGTATGGAAGGTGCAGCCACAAACTCTTTTCCCAACAAAGTCACAGGTGAGCTAGCTGACTGGATGTGCAAGGATGTGAACCAGGGGCTTGGATTGATGGCAATCATCTTGTTAATTAATACGAAGCTGAGCAGTAGGGAATGCACAATGGAGACAGTCACAAACTGATCTGAGGACCTGCTAGAAATAGAGGACAATGACCAGTTTTCATGGACTTCTGTAAGGTGCACATAGCTTTAGGGAAATTGAGGCAGCCTGTACGAATGACTGATGAATAGCTGCATATATAGCTACATAATATGAGCCAGAATATCTTTACAAATGCTAAAATTGTCTGCATCAAAAAAGTAAAAGGATCGAGGGGCAGGTTCAGTCTTGGCAACAAATTGCCCTACTGCTTACATGGGGGAAGATTTTTTTAAAAAAAATTTAATATCGTTATGATCACAAGACGTTCTCTACCACTTTCTCAATTCTGTAACAATACATAAACTTATGTACTAGAGGGTCTTTATTCTTACCTTCTTTGCTGTCTTCCAACTGACAACATTCAGCTGAAATCAGTGAAGATATGCCACCAGAATAGGTTGTATCCAAAGCCTTGGAAAATACTGCAAGTAGGAGTCTATCAACTGGATAGTGTATGTTGTTGTGATTACACTACTGACAGGTCAGTTCCTCTAAATCTTTACATTTGTGGTTTTATTCATGCTTTACCATTAATAGCAATGACTGTCTATATGATTGTGTTGATAGCAGTACTATTTGAGAAGGAATTTTTACTACCAAATATAAATATAGCATGTGTTCATTTTTTTTAGTTACGTGTAACGTTCAGTAAAGTGATACATTATTAAGAAAGGTCATTGATTGTTCCCAGGATGTGGCAGTAAAATATATAGTATGTACTAAAATTAATACTAGTTTTAGAGCAACGTAGTGTGGAATAATGCAAAACAAAAAAAGGTGCCAAAATTAACAATAAATCTATGAATAGAAAAAGGAGAGAAAATTATGCCCTTTTGTATGATGATAGCTTGGCTGGATTCAGAATTGGAGATGCAAACAGCCTTAATGAGGTTGTACTTGTTCTTGGTAAGATAAAAACACATTGGTAGCCTGCAAGATATTTTAAGGTTTACAGGAGTTGATGAGAAAAAGGATCACTGAGATTATGGAGCTATGAAATTTCGTGAGTGCCACCTCCAATGAAAAATCATTGCTCCTGTGCTTATTGCACTGTTTTGGAAATACGATATTAACTCTTCGAGATGCTGTCACACAGGTAGAAACAGTCTTTTTTCCTCCCAGATCAATAACATCTCTCTGCTTCAAAAAGTCAGCTCTCAATATGTCCCTATTTTCCATGTCATTTTAAGGTCCTGATCCTGCAACCCAAGTTTCAACAGGAGGTTGTACCCACTCAGTAGCATTTGTGACCACTATCATGAATTTGATGGGCTTAAGAATTTTTTATGGTGACATAGCAATCAAGGCATATATGATCTCAAAATATTTCACAAGTCTTCCTAAACAGATGTGATGGCTCTAAAATACTTTAAAAAATATTCCAAGTAACTGCCTAGCAATGCTGAAATGCTGAAAACTCTGAAAAAGCCCTACCCACATTGGTAGAAGTTTAACAAAACCAAAAAGAAACATTCTCTTAGGTTTCCTTTTTCTACTTACACTTTTATTTCCTGTAATAAGTCAACTGAGTTTTTTTTTTTAAATATGGCAGATCTCATTTTAAATTGTGTGTTTAATTGATTAGTTTCTTTTCTGTTCTTGAGCTGGTGAGATCCTTGCCACAGCTACAGCATTTGCTTACATGGGCAATGAGTATTTGGAAACGTATCTTTTGCTGTTTAACATGACCAAGCAGCTGGAAGCAAGGAATTAAAGCAGTTCTGTGTCATCAGCGCATTATCTGCAGAGCGTGTGGATAACACCTGCCAACTTGCACAAAAAAAAATTGCATGGTGAAGAGCAGCAGAAGGCCTTGGCAGAGGCTACAAAGTAGCCTGCAATGCAAGAAATCAATTGGAATCTTTAAAGTAAGGAATGGAGAAAGTAAATTGTCTATTTATTCTTTTCTTAAAAAAAAAAAGATACAGTTGAAAAACAAGACAGTAATGAAACAAACTTTTTATTTGGTGGAAGTTATGATGGCCGTACTATACTGGTAACTTACTCTTTAATGATTGCTGTTATTTGTTCTGCTTGGTTTTGTTTCTTTTTCCCAGATATGAAGACTTGAACACCACCCACCCCTCCACCGCACCAAATTCACAGGCTGTGGTCTGGACCTGGGAGTTCCAGAGAGACCTTCTGTCGAGGGGAGCCAGCCGGCACTGCCGCAGCCATCTGCAGGCCTGGGGCTGGCTAGGGTTATGCACATGGTCCCCAGGGCACCACAGGGCACAGCAAGGCTGCAAGCTACCTTGATGCCCTGTAGGAAGGACGGGGGATCTCTGGGCCTGTGCCAGGCAGTGGGGAGAACCTGGGCCCTGGGAAGCAGCTGAGGGTAGGAGTGGGGCTTAGGGGCTGTGCACAGGGCTGGAGAAAATGGCCTATCGCAGGTTTTGTTCCTCTAATATAACGGTTTTGGGTGGGTATGGGGAAGTGGAATCCTTCTTTCCACTCCGTAAAACACGAGAGTATGCATCCTTACAAGGAAGGCTATCCGCTATCTGGACCAATGCAGTGTATCACCGAGATTAAGAGCATAACGAGCTCTATTAAAGCATCAGACAGCAAAGGGATAATTACAAGATCCATCGTTATTAGCCAAGAAAAACAAATGTGTCTTATAAACCCTAAAGCTCTAGAGCAAAAATCACTTACTAATTGAGCAGGGAGCTAGGAGCAAGCTTCACTGGAGGTCAGGTTATTCTAGGTTAGTCCGTTACATTGTTATTGCACCTTGCTCTGAAGCACAACTACTCAGGGAGGTTTGTGCAGGATGTGATTGCAGATGTCTCTCCAACCTAATCAGTGTTCCCACTTCATGCACCTGCATTGAGCCGCTCTATGGGCTCGTTGGGTTGCTTTGCTGAATTCTAGTCTCACAATGAAAAAAAGCCCTTTCCTCTCTCTAATGCTAATTGGTTTATTCCTCCCTGCTCTCTCATCTTCTTCATCAGAGATGCCTTATCCCTGGAAATCATTCGAGTATTTGTGTGGGGCAAATATTTTGCCACAGTAATTGACTGGATTGCATGAAATAGTAGTTGCTTTGTGAAAATTAGCAGAAGGACAGTATTTCTATGTTTTCCTTGAAGCCTACTATGCTGTGCACTCATGGTAGCATTCCTCGAGAACACTGGAAATCTCTTTTCTTATGTGAAGAAACTAACAGTATAGTCTGTAAATTCATCACCCTCTTTCAGTTTGTGAGGCTTGAACTGAAGGGGTTCATCATAATTTAGAGGTGAATATGTGATGTGTCAGTGGACTTCCAGGGGTGATGGAGGAACCTTTTAATAAGTGCTGGCATACACCTGTCTTGGTCTTGCAGTTCAGCCTTCCTCTCATCTTGGGGATGATAGTCAAAGAGGTGAGCAAATGTACTTTGGCTTTGAAGAATTTTCTATTAGTTTTAGATAGCTGATTGATAGATGAATACAATAGATTGCAGGAGTGGGATGTCCGACTTGTCTTTCAGATATGAAATCAGATGTTATAATTAGGTGGCTACCTGACTCTGGCTGTCAATAACAATGCTGCCCGCAGTTCAGATCCGCAGTCGCGGAAGGGTCCAACCAGAGCTCTCAAGCACCGTGGCTTTGCCTGCACTGCATACTAAGAGGAAACCCTGCCAGTGTCCCTGAAAGGTCCCCCTCTTTGTCCTCCCTAGAGTGCCGTGGCACCCCAGGGGATTGACTGCTTTTGCTGTATCATCATGTATAAGAAACTATGATTTGCGTGTCTAGGAGGCAGTAAAAGAAGAAGCAACAGCTCTCAGACAAGGAGGCAGGTGGTCCTCTCACCCCAGGGAGAGGTGTTGCTGCACTTTGTGGTCTGGGTCCCGGGAAGGGAGACCTTCATGAGCCTGCATGGGTACTGTATGGCACTCTGCTAAGCAAGCAGCAGAGATGCTGGGCTCCTGGAAGTCCTGAATGTCCGCTATGTCTAATGCTCTGGCTCTTCATCCCTGGCTCTTCACACCTTGCTAGCATCACTGACAGACCATTTCTTTCCCCAGCTGTGGTGTGATCAGTAACCTGTAGAACAGTACGTACCTTCACAGCTTTGTGTCAGCAGTTGACACTAGTGTTGGAAAGGATGTCACATCCACTTTTGAAAGGGCCATTGTCTCCATCCAGAAGCTCTTGATTAGCATAAAGAGTTCAGAGACCACCTTAAGCTAAACCTGCCTCCCTCCCCACAGAAAAACCTCCCTAGCACCAATCTGGAAGTTGTAGTCCATTCACTTCTTAAACTTAAATCTTCACCCAAGACATATCCCACCCTACAACCCTGGACATCAGTAAAGCTAACTTTGCCCTCTTCAAAGACCTACTTGGAGGAATCCCATGGGTTAGGACTCTAGAAGGCAGAGGGGCCCAAGAGAGCTCGTTGATATTCAAGAACTACCTCCTCCAAGCTCAAGTTTCGTACATGTCTACAAGCAAAGGAGGCAGGAGACCTGCATGGGTGAGTAAGGAGCTTGTAAAAAAACTCAAAGGGAAGAAGGAATTGTACAGGGTGTGGAAAAAAGGACTATCCACTTGGGAGGAATACAGGAAGAGCATGCAGGGATGCAACAAGGAATGCTAAGGCCCAATTGGAATTGAATCTGGCAAGGGAAGTCAGGGACAACAGGAAGGTCTTCTTCAGGTACATTGGTAGCAGAAGGAAGACTAGGGAAATTGTGGGCCTGCTGCTGAATGAGGTGGGTGCCCTGGCGACAGAGGATACAGAGAAGGCAGAGTTACTGAGTGCCACCTATCTCTCTGGTCTTCACTGCTAAGGCTGGCCCTCAGGATTCCCAGTTACCAGAGGTAAGAGAGAAAGTCTGGAGAAATGAATACTTCCCCTTCATCAAGAGGTTGAAACCTGGGTCAAAGACCACTTAAGCAAACTAGACACCCACAGGTTTGTGGGCCCTGATGGGATGCACCCCCGAGTGCTGAGGGAGCTGCCAGATGTTATTGCTGTGCCACTCTCCATCATCTTTGAAAAAGTTGTGGAGAACAGGAGAGGTGCCTGAGGATTGGAGGAAAGCCAGTGTCACTCCAATCTTCAAAAAGGGCAAGAAGGAGGACCTGGGAAACTACAGGCCAGTCAGTCTGTCTTCCATCCCTGGAAAGGTGATGGAACAGCTTGTACTGGAAGTTATCTCAAAGCACATAGAAGAGAAGACTATCCAGAGTAGTCAACATGGATTCACCAAGGAGAAATCCTGCTTGACCAATCTGATAGCCTTCTATGATGGCAGGACTGGCTGGG